>CAUOPZ010000568.1:45000-47500 GCA_963457665.1 Thysanoteuthis rhombus | reverse complement strand
CGGGGAGGGGGTAAAAAAAAAGCAGCATAACAATGTGATCAATATCGAACCATGCCACGTTGTAGCAAAAAAATTCTATTATCTCTGAAAATAAATTTACATTACCACGTACCATTCAAATGATTATTGAAAGAGGATTCTAGCTTCTTTCCAGTGGTTTTCATGCAAATGTAGGTCCTCGTTACATTCTTCAAGAATGTTACCTTGAATACTTTGTGAAATGTAAGATCTGATGTAAGGAAACTTGGGTGTTTGAAACGAGCTAGACTTTTTCTGTTTAGACCAGTTATAACTCCTCCAATTTTTGTGATGGTCATTGAAGCACTTCCAAAATGCATTCTTAGTTTGTCCGGTGTATAAGTGCAATACTTGGTAGGAGAAACTATGTAAATACTGAAATTACTGCTGGTGAGGTGCTGATAATGGTTGATTTCCATACCTTTTTCAGTCCTGACAGTGTTGGTTTTTGATACCATTGAAAAAGTGATAATTTTTATGTTGTCTGCAATGTACAATATAGTTATAGTGTTATGATGATATTGTTTTTCTTGAGGGGGATGATGTAGCCCTAGTAGTTTTAGAAGTTTAGTTTGTATTCACGGCTTTTCATTCTTTGGCTTTCTTTAATCTTTTACCATAGATAATGCATAACCAGATTTGATAGTTTTTTCTGTCAGTCGGTTGCGTCTACATAGACTCAGCAAGAACAATGTCCTTGCTGAGTCTATGTAGACTGTTTTTGGATGGTATGATTGTTTGTTTACAGATGTGCGTTTTTTGTTTTTTTCTTTACTGTAGGCTTAACTTTGTTTTTAAGTTTTCAGATTTGTATCCGAAAAGGTACATGTGGTACCTACAGGATCAGTGCTATTAGTTATTCACCAAGATAAAGTTGGATTTCTTTCTCTGTCTTCTGATACTTGTGTGTTCTCCCTGAATCCGTTCTTCATTTTTAGGAACATTGATTTTAAAATACAGCTAACTGTGCACTTGTGAATCACTTATCGAACAGTCAATTTCATAGTTTAGAATGTGTGGTTTCATCTACATTCATTTTTCCTGAAGTTTTAAATCTTATTGATTAAGTTCAAGTTTTGTTGACAGCTATTGAATTTACATGATTATGGGTTAATGAGGTTTGTAATGACTAAAGCAAAGAAAAACTCTAAACAGATTTGAAAACTAAATTTTTAGTTGAATGATTCTTGCAGTATATATATTATTATACTTATGATTATCAAAGAATCTAGCACCCGAAAAATACTGTGTGCAGTGGTAGAATTTTATGAAATGACCTGTCAATGAAAGTAAGGTATAATCTTTTCTATTTTTGACAGATCACCATTACGTACAGCACTAGAGCGACAAAAGCAGCAACAATACAAAGCTGGCTGGCTAATCTCTCCTAACACCTACAAAAAACAAGAAATTGATGAGATAGGTACCCCAAACCCAAAGAAAATAACTAAGGTAATTTTTTTCCATTATTTCTAAAGATATTTGGTGTTTGTTTTTCTTTCTGGCTTTTTTGTTGAAAATCAAGTATTGGATACAATTTGAGACATTTCTGAAATTATTTTTGATTCTGAATTGAGATTTTAAAAGTAATACAAATACATTCAAAATTTAAATCTTTTAGTGGGTTCCTGATGGCTCTGACACTAGGAGTACAAATGTAAAGATTGATAATCCCAACCAATTTGCACCACAAGGGACCAATCCAAAAGAATTCAGAGAAAAACAAAAGCAGGTAAATATATTCCCAGCAAGAATTCTCTTCCCTTGAAAAAATAAAAGTAGTGGATTCATAACACTTGGAATTTTCTGCTTTGTTTTTAGTAGTTTATTCTGGAATATGCAACTGAAAATATCAGAATCAAGAGATCATGTATAAACATGATATAATCCTAAGAGTTGTTTGGATTTAACATGTATGCAGCATACTTTTGGTACTACTGATTTTAGAATTTCAATTTAGGAATAGGGACAGTTCTCATATTCCTCACTTATTACTATGAATGCTGAATCAAATACCAGTTTATTCTTCGTGATTTTTGATGTCAAGATTAACATTTACCAATCGTAGTGATACCATCCTTTCACTTAACTTTTTGTTATTGGTTAGCTACTTGGATCCGTCATAATGGTTATCAGTTTAAGTAGTTTAGTGTGATCATTCATAGCAGTTAAACGTTTGGCATTTAACTCTGTGGTTCTCTCTTCCAAGTCTACTCTTAATAGATCAACTCGAACGTTTTTTTTTTTTTTTTTTTTTTTTTGCAGTTTAGTTGTGTACATTTCTTTCACAAGCTCCAAAATAATTTTCCCTTTAATTTCAGATCCGTAAGGATTACTATGAAGAAAGAGTGCATGCAGGTCCTCAGTCCAAGGTTTTGGAAGGTGCTACTTGGGAAGAAGCTCAGAAAATGAAAGTATGATCACATCCATGATAGATGGATAGAAATTTTTTTTAGTTATCTACAAATTTAAAATATCTGAA
>CAUOPZ010000568.1:30000-32500 GCA_963457665.1 Thysanoteuthis rhombus | reverse complement strand
TGTAATTCTAACATTGTTCTATACAAAAGTTGCAAAAACCAGCATCCTAACAATTTGTATAACTGTGAATGTCATATGCATGTATTTGTGGCATTATTTAGCCACAAGAACATTAGTATTTGTAAAGGAGAACAGAACTGTGCTTCTCTTTCTCTCATTTTTTTTTCCATTAATATTACCATGTTATGAATTCATCAATATTCATTAGTGTTCAGTTCAATGAGCAGAACTCTATCGAACGTTCAAAAGTATTGAATATTTTTGACAAACCGTTTTCCAAGAATCAATTTTGTGATATCATTCCAAATTCATAATTCAAACCTATTGTGAGGTGAAGTTAGAAAATTTGTAAGCCACAACTTTCTACAGTTTCATCTGTTTCCATACTAGAAATGAGAAAATTTATTCAAGTACAAAATCCTTAAAAATGATTCAAATAGCATGATTTTTTCAAAAACATTCAATCTGTTAGTGATCAATTTCACATGGATAAACTGAAATTACCTGAGTTGTAAACAAACTTTGGCTGTTGATATTTTGACAGCTTTGTAAGACAGGCTATGAGGTTAAAAAAATAATACATTTACTTATTTCATGACAATGTTATTTTTCATTTCATTTTTATTAGGCTGTTTGAGATGACCTCTTTTACTTACCTTTTTGTGCATGTAGACCTGCTGCACCAGCAATTTTAAATTTACACAAATGCATACACATGCACATTTATATACGTACATTCATTTTAAAAAAATTTATAATGTGTAACTTTGATTCCTATCGATTGTTTTCCTTTAAAAGATGTTTTCTATTAAGATTATTGAATTATGAGCACAACATGCAAATGAAGTAATCACTTTTTTCTGCTGCCATGTCGTCAGTCTTGAACAAATGTGGAGGTAACACTTACCAGTACAGAAAACTGAATCCTTGAACTGAAGTTGCTTATTCACTCATGCATTTGGGAAACTTAGGAATTCACTTTTCCCTGCTCTATCCTGCTGCCAGATATTTTGACAAAATCTCATCACTGGCATGAAATGATGGTTGATTGAGAAAAGAGTAGATTCATGAACATTTAGACAACCCACCCTTTTCAAACCACCTTATCCTCCCTGGCAATTGTTGCAAAAAGTTGGTAACCCCATGTTGACTGGAACCTATAAGATGCATGGGATGTGTAATCTCCAATAGTCATGTTCTATAATTACATTTATGACAGAGCTTGATTTCAGGTGATACTCTATTGTAAAACGATAATGGTCTTTATCCATCTTTCTGTTGAAGCTGGTGTCTTCCATCTTGAAGAGACTTGTATTGCACTAGTTTTATCATCCACACAGTTCTGTTCTCCCTTTATTTTTAAACTGACCTACTAAATCTTTATAACCATACAGCATTGTGAATGTGATGTCTTTTGTTGTATTTTCATCTACTGTGAATGTGTCATTTTATCATTTCTGTTCATTCTTGAGTATTTGTCTACAAAAAATTTTGTCTGCATCAATCATTTATTAGATTTTCTTAATGATCATTATTACCATCTGCTCTGATTTCAACCTTTCTCCGCTATACTTATGATTTTCAGACAACTAACAGTAATGTGGTTTGATAAAATCAATTGTTGGTTTTATTTAATATAACCACAAAACAAATCAGTTGGACCTTATGAATTTCTATTGCACGAAAGCATAACTGTTATTCATGGAAAATAAGACCATTTACAATGAACGGTTCCCCTTTCTTTTTTTTCTTTCTTTTTTTTCTTCTTGCACATCACATTACTTGTAGTTGAACCTGATTTAAACTTGCAGAACATTATATATTTTAGTAAATTTTTCACTACATATCTAATAAATTTTTTCTATGTTTTCTTTTCAAGTTTGTTATACTGTTTAATTAGGCATTTAACTACAAGTACCACAATGTGGAAAAATAACTGAGGAACCATCTATTACATCCATATTTTCTATCTAATGTTATGAGAGTTGAAATAATTTGAATTTATAAAAAAAAAAATTAATTAGATCAAAGTTCCTATGTATATGTTAGTTCAGTGCTTTAGCATGGAGTGACAAAAGTAACTGTTTGAATTGGACTTTTGTTTGTTCTATTATTGTGGTGTCTATTTCTTTCCATATTGATGATTGGATAAATTGAACTAACTTTATACAAAATGATTGTAATTTGATCTTTGTTTATGGAAAATGTTTGTACATATGCTTGTTTTAAAAAGATCCTCTTTTAAGAATAAAAACAATTCCAATGTTATTATTTATTCGTGATGTTTGTCCTAGATTTCTGTTCAACATGTGTAGTCCCTTTGTCTTCAGAGGTTTTTGATGTATTTACTTTGAGAATTATTTTCTCGGATCATTTTCACTCAATTCCTGATAGATTAGTCGTCATAACTTTAATATTCCTGTCTATGATTTTTCCCTAGTGATCTGGTGCTCTTCTATTAAGTTCTTCACAGGTAGCTATCTATATAGTTTTCTGTCTC
>CAUOPZ010000568.1:5000-20000 GCA_963457665.1 Thysanoteuthis rhombus | reverse complement strand
CAAATTGAAAATGACAATTCAATCAGTAAACTGAATATGACTGATCATATCATTGGAATAATAAGGAGGAATTTGCTGATGTCATATTGCTTCTATTGTGTTGGTAGAAATATTTAATTAGATAAGGAATATGGCTCTAATATTATTTAACAATCATCAATTTGCTGAGTGCTTTTATTATTTATGTTGCACTAACAGCCATTATTTGAAATATGCCTGTTTTTTTTGCTGTTGGTATATGTATCAAATATTCTCTTGGGATATCTTCTCCACTGCAGTGATATTGGTAGTGGTGGCAGCTCTAAGTTTGTACCTGTTTCAATACTCACATAGCCATTTATGCAAATTGCGCACGAATTGACATGAAAAGAAAAGCTATTTTATAGTAATATATATGCTTGAGTGGAATTGTAGCTCTTTCACGTTTATCTGGAATGTTGAATAAAAGCCAATATTTTAAATGTGGGCAAATCTCTGGAATAGATTTTTGAATTGAAGTGTTACTTTGAGATTTTCTCTTCCATTTCTGTGTGTTCATGATAAATGGTTTCCTTCTATTTGATTGTATTAAAAGCTACATTAAATTCCTATAACTTCTAATGTAACCATAATAAAGGCAGCATCAGTAGTGATGAAAGGGTCTTTTCGAGCCTACTTCATCTTTTGAGAAATTTGCCCATGTTAATATAAAGTACCACCTTGTAACTATTCAATGTCGAGACCAATCACTTTTACTCAAGTTTTAGATCTTTTAATGCTGTCAATTTATGTGGATTTGAAAACCATTTCAACTTATTCACCGAAAATCAGGATTTTATTTGGAAGACTTCAATTACTTAAATTATTGAAGACAAGAAGAATGAAAAAGAGCTTGGATTAATTTTATATTGTTGTTATTGCTTCTGATTAAGTTTGATTCTATTTCATCTTTCTGCTTTGCTTTTAAGAAATGTAATCCCATTTGCCATATTTATATCATTTTAATATCCTGCATCTGAAATATAATTTCAGTTGTTGGCTCTCATAAAATAAGTCGAAAAACATTACATTTTCAGAGGATGTAGTATGTGTGTGCGAGTGTGTGTGTGTGTGTGTGTGTGCATGCATAACAGCTTCTCTCTAAAATATCTTATTTCAATTATCTCAACAAAATCAAGAATTGAAGTATAATAAAATGTTTTCAATGGTAGTTAATTTCTAGTTTTTGAATGGTTATCATTTCTAATAGAGTGAGTGTGAACAAATATCTCAATGAAAAAGATTTTGAAATTTCTCTTGGCTTTGTATCCACAGCAATCTGAAATAAAAACAAAAATTAGAACCAATGTGATCTCTATAACATTGGCTTTATGCTCGTCGTTGTCATTTTTCCTGACCTGAAATTTCCTCGATTTCTTTACTTTTCAAGTGTTGATCATTTCCGAATTCATTCATTCACCTGGCTCAAGTAGCCTGCACTTCATCCAACACTGCTATGCAAAAATAATAGATGCAACATTTCACATGCTTGATATCATCAGCTGTGTTAAATTGAGGCTTGCATATTTTCATCTGCTGAAAAATTTCAATGGGCCTCGTCTACTATCTTGCTCTCACTCTCATCTTGTATTGCTTCATTTAGCAAGCTATTTAGGTGGACACTGCTCTGAATGTCCTGCATGCACGTAGGCACTTTCATATTTTGTTTACTCATACAGTTGCATAGTTTGCTTTGAAGGAGATAAAAACATTTCTGAAAAATTTTCATTCTCTATATATTTCAAAGAAAAAATATTGCTGAACGTAGGTATATGTTATGATTATAATTTACCTCTCCCGTTTCATCTCCAAATGTTTTCATACTGCCATATTGGGATTATTTCAGACTGGATAAAATCTGTCCTTCCTCAAAGATTACCTCTGATCTTTTTTGAACATGTCTTTTTTTCCTTTTTCTTTTTTTTTTCCTTCTCTCCCACAGTTTTATTTTCTTATCTCTCCCATTACTTACTCTTCACACAGTTAACTGCAGCCAAGAGACGATTTATTTCATTTTCTAATTCTGTTGTTATAATAGAAGAATAAAAATGAGCTAGCATTACATTATTATTTCTGTTGCAAGAATTGACTGAAAAAGTTTTGTCGATTTGGAGTTAGTTGTGCGTCTTCAGAACTTTTTTTTTTTTTTCTCAATATTTCCACTCATAGACTGCAGGCAAGTGTTTTCTGAGTACATGCTGATCAAATGACATGTCTCTGGATATTTCCTTTCCTAAAATCACCCTCCCTCTTTCTCTCACACACTCTTGACTGAAAGCAAGGCATCATAATTGAATATGTGTGTTCGTAAATAACTGTACAGTTTAATGGAGCTGGACTAAACTTGTCAAAAATGTTAGTAGGATAACTGCTAAATTATAGAATTATAAAAACTTTTTGTGATAGACAGAGCTTGCATTTACACTGAAAAAATCAGCTCTGATTTTTCTTTGTGTGGATACTGTGCACTGCCTCTTTGTCAGATAATTTCATTATACATTTGGTTTAAGTCTATGATCCCATAAGTGATAAATGAGGGTTAACAAACTCCTATCTTTTAACACTGATTCAAATTTAAGTTTATTGAATCAAAAAGCAATATTGATTCACACAGGAAGAAATCTAAAGTATTTTAAAAAATTTCCCAATTGCAAATGCGTTTTATTAATTGTGCTTTGAAATTGAATTCTTCTGTTTTTTGGTTTTAGATTTTCATACAATTAAGCATTCTTTTTCCTTGTCTTAAGAGCATGCATAAAATACTTCCAATTTCAGTTATATGAAATCATTTTTTGCAGGTTTTCAGCCATAAACAAAATGTTTCAAAATTTTGCTACTGAATCATCTTTCTTCGTTATGAATAGCTAGAATTTCAAAGTTATCAAGTACTTAAATCCAATGTTGAATGTAGGTGAAAAAGTACATCTATTCTGGTGGTATGTCAACCATTATAGAGTGAAGTGAAATATATGCTCTGCACAACATGAGATACCATGGCACGTACATATTTACCTAAACCCTTATATTCTACAAACATCTTCCTTGCCTTTTTATGAAGAGGAAGAATGAATGTCACCCATTATATTTCTCAAGTCATTAGCACAACCCAGTGAGCTGTCTGCTCTTTTACCTTCTTGTACTCACTGTCTCCAGTCAATCATTCGTCATTCATTGTTGAGCTATACAGTTGCAATGACTGAAATTCATCAGTTAATGGGTTTGGGGCTTTTATGGGGATGTATTTTTGATCAGATCGAAGTCCCTGTATGACAACAACAACATTTACTGTATATTTAAGGAATGAAAATATGGCTTAATTTTATACTGAAAAATATAACTAACACTTTGTTGTGGTAGCAGCTCTTTTTTCTCTACCTGGTGCTATAATCTTTTTAATTGATATCCTATAGTGAATTCTGGTTGACGCAATTCACTATCTTATAGGTTCTACTTTTTTAGAAGCATTAATCGTGAATGTGATGTCCTTTTAATCTATACTTGTCTTACAGATTGTATGTTGTCAAAAATGCAAGAGACTTGTTAGTTGAAAACAGATCTTTAACATCTTGAAGTTTATCTGGTTAATGTCTTTTGCAAATTATACTGCTTACAAACTAAAGTTTATATGAAACCTGTTGATATTAACAGCACTTGATATTCTCTTTCTGAGAAATGTAATTGTGTAATTGATGTCTGATTAAAAGAAAAAAAATAACCTAGTTCCTGTTTATAAAGATACTTGTTTTACCAAACCTAGCCAAAGCAAGATTTATAAAAGAACAGATTTTACTTCTGGTCTATATGGAAAATCTATAAAATATCTAAACCTTCATGTGCACCTATTGTTTGAATTGCGACCCCTTCCCAAGAAGTCTGTATATGATATATATAAAAATATGGCTAGAAATGCCATGCATATGGCCTATGCATATGACATAGGTAATGCACTTACAATGGCTTAATTCTGAATTGATATACTGTGGTATTTGCCATAAATTCAAAGTAAAAAGTGCAGGTTTTTTGTTGTATAGTAAGGAAGTTGTACTGAAAATTCCATTGAAATTAGGTAATATTTTTTTCCTAACATAGACTTGCCAGGATCACTAAGCTGACATATGCAGCAGAAACTGGGACCTCATCCCTGGCTGTCATACTTCATTAAGGATTGTCTCTTGGGAATTGTGATGTTTTACCTTGTAAAACCCTTGTGCCATACTGACCATTTTATTTCTGTATAGCAAACTTCTATTATGAACCTTTTTCTCTCTATAGCCCTTCAAAAAACACAATCTAATCTATGGAATCATCCTCAAAAACTTGATGTTCAAAGTGTTTAAGACATTTTGCAGTGTTGTACAATCTGAAAACTGACCAAATATCTCTTATTCCTATGAATTTTATTGATTGAATGTTAGTATCCTTTTGATATCCTGTATCTAAAATATATTTTCAGTTGTTGGCTCTCATAAAATAAGTTGTAAGTTTGAAACCTTGTAAAGAATTTTGATGCAGAGGCTCATATTTGAATCAGTTGATGTCTAATTATCAACTAGCTATCATGAAGTAGTCCTAGTTAGCCTTAATGATGCAGTTTGATTTTCTTATTCAGGCTGAAGACACTGCTCTGTAATCTGTGATGATAATATAGCTTTTATACATATTCCATATTTTACTTATATCAGACTTACTGTTGGTGGGGGGAATCTCGGATAAATGTTTTTCTTCTCTTATGTTTAATTTATAGTATTTGAATCATAGACCTCTTTCAGATGTTATGAAATATTTGAATGTTGTGTGAGAAGAAAAATCTCTGTTACTCTCTATCTTTTTTCTTTGATCGATGTGTCTGAGTTGTCGATGCTAGATGATTAGGTTATAACAGTTGAACCCATCGTAAACTATACAATGCATGAGAATTTTTTCATTGATATTACTATAGGATATTATGATCTATCATTTGAGATATATATAAGTATATAATTTCTACCAAAATTTTGTAAAATTGTAGTGTCAAATGATAGCAATGTAGCATACAAAAGAGATTTCTTGAAATTAATATAGAAATTTTGAAAGGTTCACTTGAGTAGGAATCTCAATTCTATCTTGATGATATGTAAAGGAGAGTGGATCAATGTCTGAAACCGGACATGATTATCAACTGAATTTTGATCTGAAATTTTCCCTGACAAGTTTTTGCAATTTTGGGCTATTTACTATTGAAAGATATACACTTACAAATGTGGTTCTGTGCTAAATGAACAGCAGCTGTAGGGTGTACAATGTCATTAAAGTTTTGAATTTGATATTCACTCATTGAATTGGGCTAAAATTCTGTTTATTTGTTTCAATTTTAAAAAAAAAACTTATGATATAACTTACATATCAAACTGATATTATGATATTATGATCAATACAACTTAAATTCGTGATGTATGAGAAGTTGTTCGGAGGAAAAAATCAAAAGGTGGTCATTGAACCTTTTACTCTTGCTTTCTTGAAATTTTGTAGCTAACTTTAGATTTTTGCTTCTTTGTGCTTCTGTCCATTTAGCTCATGAGTTTAATAAAAAAAAAAAAAAATCATGTTTTAGTATAATTTTGAAAATTATTGGTATGCCTAAGATCCCTGGTGGAAGGGGGATTTATTTATTTTTTTTTTTTTCTTCATAATTCATCCTTGGAATTTTAAAAAGTAGTCTAGTCTTATAATCTGAAATTTAAGAGAAAAATCTTTCATCATCCATTATAATTTCTCATAAGTATCATCTTTTTCATGTTTCACTAATATACTAATTGCACTCTGAGACTGGACAATATTGATTCTAATTCAATATGTGCAATGCATGGTGTTGTTTGCTTGCTGTAGACTGTGCAGACCAAAGTAGGTCTATAAACACCAGTGTTGATTCTGAGCCTGATGCAGGCCAGACCAGCCCAGAACCGGTTATTCCTGTCACTGAAAATGGTTAGTATATCATTCTACTTCCATACTGCTTCTCTGATTACTGTTGCTTCTCTTTCTCTTGCTTATATCTTTCTTTGCCTTTTCTGCTCAATCTGCCCTCAAAAATATTCCATTGTCTTTTTAATGAGACTGGTAGCCTTATAAAAGGAAATTAAAATGTCTATTACTGAAATTCAGCTAAGCATTGACATTCTTTTAGCTACTACTAATTGTTAAGTGGTGATTCTAGTGACTGATTATGGTGAATTTAACTATCCTGCTTAGTGACACTGAATACACCAAGAAAATCTATCAGCAAAATTACCCAGGTTGAATTATTTTGAAATCATCATAGATGTTTGTTGGTGATATTTTATTTAATGGAATTGAAAACAATGTACAAACATGAGGGAAATATGGCAAGGAGACCTGATAGACTGCAATAAAAACGTTTATTCAGTTTTATCATTTAAGATTATACAATTCCCCCAATAATTTTGCAAAATCTACTAGAACAAACTCTGCAATAAGACTCCTTGCCACAGAATCCCCAATCCAACACTAAAATTCTGATGGTACTAATGAACCATCTCTAGACTGACAGTATGAATAATGAATTGTTTAGTTTCATCTTTTTTTTTTATTATGTTACTGTTAAGATAAAAGTACATCATTTGTTTTTTCCATCACTTTGCATTGGGGATATGAATTGTAAGACTATCCATTCTATGCTCTAGTCACTGGGTTGTATACATTAGTTTCAAGTTTTTAGTATGTTGAGTAAATTGAAAGGTTGATTAGTGTATGTTGGCTCAAGTGGTACTTATATTTCATGATTCCTTAGATAGTTTGGATACTTCAATTTACAAACCCCTTTTCTGCTCAGATGCTTTAAATTTACCAATAATGCTTGAATATCTTTCTTCCTTTCAAAATGTTGCCTGATTTGTCAAGATGAACATTGAGTGAAAGAAACCAATCTTGGCATGTTTTACAGCTTGAAATAGATCTCATCTGGGTTCAATAACATTTTTGGTATCAACCAATTGTTTTTTGTTTTTTTTTAATTAATTAGATTGCTTAGTTGGAAGCATTTTTAATATTTGCTTAAAACAGAATTCATATTTTTTCCTTAATTTTTTCACTGATAGACCAAAAAAAAAGTTTAACTTCCTATATTTCTAGTATAATTTATATTATGGTTTTTAATATTTCATTTTAGGTAACATTTATCACTATTATACAAATCTGATTACTTTTCTCAATTTCCATTGCTTCTGCCCTCCGAGTTTAAAAACAATGCTTGCATATATATAACATTTACTTAGTGGCTTTAAAGTCTGTCTTTTTACTTATCTTTTTTGCTCTCTGAAATTAGTCATGCATTGACAAATCAAGTGGCTTCAAACATTTGTTTGGTTGGATTCCTTTGCTCCACAAACTACTGACATTTTCTGGATTTTTTTTTGCTTAATATTAAAACTTGGAACATTTCAGTGGATCGTTTTACAGTTTTTTGCTTTCTTACAAATGGTACAAATTTTTTTCATGCATTTCTGTATCACTTGAATTTTTTTTCTTCCAATTTTCCTTAGATATTCATGAAATTATTCATTAACAGCTAATTAACATTTTTAACTCTGTAATTGTTTGTTTGTCAACTCTGCAAGAATTGAATGTTATGTCTGTTTCTTATTTGAGATTTAAAACTATGAGCACCTGCTGTAGAGTCATGGTTAGCATGCAAGTCATGCATGCTATTGCTGATGAGTTTGTCTGAGTGCTCCATGAATTTGGCCTTGTGCTGAAGTTGTCTTCATCCAACAATTATCGAAAGAAGTCAGATTTGTAAATAAGTTTTACAATTCATTTATTCATTAATAATTGCAATGATTTTAGATTTTGAGTATTCTTATTGATAATCTTTTTATTATTGATATTCTCTATCATTTGTGTATGCGTATTACTCATTTCTTTTTTTTTTTTCTTTGTTGTTGCTATTCTTCAGTGACTGTTTTTTATTAGGGTGGCCAGTTTGTTTGAATATTAGGATTTGTCTATAATATTAATATCATTGCCTGCAGAAGGATTATCCTTGTTGACCTACAACAGATTTCATACTTCAGTTTCATCCGAAAAGTGGATTGGCCATAATTGAGTGAAGAAACCAAGATGAAAGAAGAATAGTCAAAATGATTAACAATTTATATCAAAATCTCTTATAAACTGCTGTTATGTGTTGAAGAAATTACTCAAGTCTTGCTAAAATCTATTGATAATGTTTGATGCATGCAGTCTATTTCTACATCAAGTTTTGTTGATTTTATCTCTTCATTTTTTTCCTCTAATCAAAAATTATTTTTTTTTTTTTTTTAAAATTTTTCTTGCACCTATTGATTTTTTGGAAATTATTAATTCAAAACATACTGGAAACCCTTGATTACTGCAGTCAAAACTGCTGTGCTAATCAAAGCCATTAATTGAACTTGAAATATTGAAAAAAAATGTAATTAATTCTGGACTTCAATTTAAAAAAAAAAAAATTAAATGGTATTTAAAACAGTTCCTTGATACTTATCTGCAAAGGAGAAAAAATATTGAGAGGAAAGGAGCATTTCATTTATTGATAGAAATTTTGTTGTGCATCTCCTAGCCGTGCTGCATAGCTGCTTTCAAATTGCAGCTAATTTGGTCTCTAAGTTACCTGTCTGGGTCGGTTTCAACACATTGCTCTTTCAAAGTCTGGATTGTTAGAAAAAATTTCGCTAAAATCCTTTTGATTACCCTCACAGTGATGAGTCTGTTCATTTGATGCATCATATATCAGTAGGAATTAGCCTTTTAATTACCGTGCTCATCATATTTTGGGGAGTGCTAATCGATCTTTATCTTGGATTAAAAATTGTTAACTCATTAATTGAAAATGTGTTAATAGGAACTGCGTTAATTCGGGGTTTCTTGTAATTATTATTCTAAAGTGATCATTTAAAGTCTTTTACAATATATTTGTAAATTGTGGTGTAAGTATTTAACAAATTTTTCCTTATCTTTGTTTGGGGTATTTTTCAGTTATGCATCCCCCCCATTTTTGTAATATTACTTTTCAAAAAATGTCGGGGACATCAACTTTTAAACCTTATTTTTCCTGTCTCACAGCAAATGTTCAACAAAATCAAGCAGATAATGACTCAATACCTACAGTGACTGTTACCCCTGTTAGCTCTGGTTGGTATTGCTAGTGTTGCAGCATGGTGTTTTATATGGGACTGGTCATGCTGGGCTGTAGTCGCTAAACACCTAGTTATTCTTTTCTTAGCTATTCAGTTAGTGTCTTACTAATCCTGAAGCATACTAACAGTTCTCTTTTTTTTAATTTTATTTTTTCTATTTATTGTTTTTAAAAATACTTCCTACAGATTTTTGTTGCTCATTCATCTGATGAGGTAGACCTTCCACTGGTCTGGGAAGTAGTTTTGCGTTTTCTTTTTCAATATTAATTTAGAAGTTGACTGTGCATAAAGCAATATATGTTGGAAACAAAATCTGGTGTTGGCTAGTAATCTTGATCATCGTGTGTGAATATTCATACAGTACAGTAGTCCCTCAAATTTTGCTGGGGCAGGGTGCAGAGCCCTCATTAAATTGAAATTCTGCATATGTCCCCATTCCAGACACTGCTGTACAGTTATGAAAATAGTACACTATCAGACACTAACAGCTGACTAATGTAATTGTAGAGAATGATGATCATTCATTCATTTCGTTATTGGATTGGAAAAATACAAGAAATATGAAGAATTAAGTCAACATGAATTCATCATGCAGCATGTAAAAACATGAATGAAATTCTTTCATACCAGACCTGATTCTTTCCTTGCAATGTGGTTCTTTTGGTTGACATTGTGAATATGTTACTCTAATTTAAAATCGCAATATAATATGAAATTTCTTTTGAGAATTTGAGGATTTTGTATTAAACTCCTGTCACGTGATATGCGTAGTGAGCATTAGCCCAGACTACTAGCTCAATGATCACGAACTTGGATTCGTACTACATTTTTCTGGGTTTGTGAAAAAAAAAAAAAGGGTTTGTCAGTAAAGTTTAACAGCAGAAGTTAGATCTATGTTGATTGTTCATAAAATATTATCGGATACTTTATGATTTTGACAAACTCATTTTGCGAACTTAGTCAACACACTATTTCCGTCTGTTCTCAGGAGATGGGCATGAAAAAAATTAGATAATTTTTTACATGCATTGATGTGAATTGTCTGCCCTAAATATCAAGAGTAGCCTCCCCTGCTTCCTCAAATATGGATGAAAGTGGCTGGATTAGTTTATTTTTCCTTTCAAGATGACTTTATAGCTACAGATCTTCTGGCTTCTGAAATCTATTAATATAGTATCACTTAATATATTAATAGATATAAAATTTGAATATCCTAAGATTTCAGCATTCAGTGTTTTTTGAGTGTACTTGATATTTTAAGCTATAAAGTTAACTGAAAGTAGCTGGAAATTGAAAGTGGAAAAAATGTAGCCATTTTCAATCTCCGAGAGTAAAGGGAGACTACTCAAGTTGACATCTATGGCAGCATTATTTTACATGCAAAAAAACCCAAAGAAAACAACTGTCCTGACAAATTGGTGAGATTTGCTTCCAAAAAACATTAAATAGGTTAATTTTGTTAACTTTCTTCATTAATTTGTAGCAAGCTATTCTAACAAATCAAACATTGTTTTAATTGCACTAAACTTTGAAAAAAATAAGCCAAGTGACTTTTTTTTTTCAAAGTGTCTTTTATGTATCTATTTCATTTTCATTCAAGTCATGAAATTATTTTGGCTTATTCCAGTTGATAGTCAAAACAAACTTAATTTTTCATAGAAATGTAAAATTAATATTGGTTTGTTGAATGTTTTGAAAACAAAGTTCACAATTCACTCCATTTTTCATATCTTGGCATCTTTTATTCAAAATGACTAAGTTGGTGTGGTATAAGTCGAATGCATACTAACCGCTTCATTAGAAATCAACAAATGAAACTGTCAAAATAAATTGTTTCTATTCTACCAATGTACGTATCTGGAACATCTCTACAGAATGCCTTTTCCTTTCAGTAGCATTAGTAATCTACTATACATCCTCTGAAAATATTTCTTATTCTATTTTTAAAAAAAAATCATCCCCTAATTTATTAGCTTTTCATTGGGGTCTAATCCCCCCCCAACATGGTGTGCTGCCAAAAGATGGTCAAGTGACGGTTTCTATTGAGTGACCAATCAAACTTGTTTACTTTATTTTCTCTTTGCACAATTATGGAAAGCTCTTGATTCTCCACTAGTCATGACTAGCCGTCAATGTATTTTTTACACACTATACAGATTTTAAATGACTGTTAGTTGCTATGAAATGGTCCAAATTCTAGCATTAAAGGGATGAAAAAAATTTTTTTTCCATATTCACCTCCAGCGAGGCAAGCTGCTGAAAGACTGTTTTCACATGACGATTCCTTTTGAGTGACTAACCAAACTTGTTTCAAATTAGTATCTACTCTTGTTTTAAAAATAGGATTCAGTTGTATTTGCTTTGTTTTCCACTGTTGAAGTGACTTAACATTGGCCAGATTGTAAAAGCTGGAATGGAAGAAAATTTTAAAGCTAGAATAGCTGGAGTAGAAGAAAATATTCATACCCACAGAAACCAACTCCTACACAATATTTCATGGAATATGTGACATTTCATTTAATAATCCAACTTCCAATTTTTACTTTATAGGTAAGAATAAGAATTTTGAATTCTTTATTCAATCTGCTCTTGCCTAAAGAATGTAGTTAACAGTGAAAAACGCCTACTTATTACTCCAAATGTAACTATCCATCAAACTTCAGTATCAAATTGATATTTTGAAAAAAACCTGAACAAAAAAATAACTTTGATTATATCGGTTTAAATTTTGAAATTTACGATTATTGGGATATGGATATATATATATGTATATACATATATCTTTTCATTTACTAGATAACTTTTTCTAATTTACAAAATTGATGATCATATCTCCAGTGTAAGTTATTTTAAGGAGTAGAAATTTGAAAAGCCATCAAGCTCCAATTTATATTATAGTAAGTAAAAGATTTTCCAGCTTTGATATTTCTTCATGATGCAAATCTCACTTCATCCAGTATGTTTTACTTTTCTTTTTTTTTCATCATTCTTTCAGAGTAAAGATAACATTTCGAAGAAACTTATTCTATCCAACATTTATTTATTAATATTCTATAGTTTGATTTGAGATATATTTTCTAACTGTAGAGTTTTTTAAAAAAAATGTTTTTTATTTGATTTTTAGTTTTTATTTAATTTTTGTTTTAACTGATTTTGTTTGTGAGAGAAAAACAGCATGTAAAGGAAAAAATTATCTAATGACATTGTTTATTGCTCTTATCTTTAAGAGAATTTTTCAAAATTTTTTATTTTATGATCTTTTTATGTTTTTGTTGATGTTTTTATTTGAATTATTTTTGGTTTTGTAAACTGATGTGAAGATTATCTGAAATGTTTAGTTCCAGGATGAAAAATAATTCATAAATCTGATAACTTTGATATGGTGAAATTAGGCTGCTGAGTGTCATCTCCACGAATGTTGACTACGTGTACAGTATACTGTTGTTTACAGATGTGTATCCAGGTGTCGAGGAGTTATCTGGGATCTGCTCAAAAAATTATCCAGATATATTTTGAAGCTCACCGGTTTTAAGCTGGTCTAGGCAGGAATACAGTTCCAAAGATTTGGTCTTAGCACTGAGAACAACTCATATTTGGATTGGGCCTTTTTTGTTACACCCTGAACTAATTGAAATAGTGGTATGAATACCACTTCATTCACTCTGAAGAAGTGATTGTTGGGTACAATTTTTTGCAGTATCTTGAACATCATTATAAGTGTATAGTGTTCTCTCCTCCTTTGGAGATGAATACAATTCAGTTTATAAAGTCTTTTCCAGTAGAACAAATCATCATACCCATTGATTCTGCTATTGAAGTACTTCTGCACACCCTCGAGGGCTAAGATACCACTGATTTTTAAAAAATAAAAAAAAATTTTTTATGGTGACCTAAGGGGCGGGGAACAATATTTTAACTTATTTTCTGTCCTCATTTCATATAGTATCAACATTGTGGTGGCACTATGATCATTGAACTCACTGAACACCCATGTTGGCATCCATCTAGCTTTAACACATATTGTTTATTTGAGAAGTCTATATTTTCATTATCAATATCACTACTATGTTTATTTATCAATTTTTGAGTTTTATAATATCTATTTTATTTAAAATTGATTGGAACTCATACATATGACAATATGATTTTTCTTTTTGATCATCCCAAGTAATTCATGCTTGAACCAAAAAGAGTGAGTAAGTACTCAAGTTGCCACTTTCCTTCAAGAGATTGGTGAATTGACTGTCAAACACGTGAAAATCTCATCAATCCCATTTAGTCTAATACTTCAATGTATTTCATGAATATAATGCTGCTTACTCAAATTCAAGAAAATTGAAAATGCTGCAGATGAAGGAAATTTCAAGAAAATCCTTATTTGTGCGTGTCTCTTTCTCTCTCTTAGCTGAATTGGTATAGCCAATGGCTGTCTGCTAATGGGATTACATTCCAGTCCCCTTGTTTTGATTCAATAATCGAATGAAAAACATTGCTATTACTATCATCATCATTATAATAATTATAATATGGGTATGAATCTGGTCTTTTTTTTTCCCTTCAAGCACTGGACATGTTCAAAATTGTCTTGTACTATTCTGCATGATAGACATTAAAGAGAGATAATTTTTTAATCTATTACCGGCAAAAGGTTGATGAAATAGAGTGCAGCACAGGTTATTAGCTATACCAATATATCTTAAAGGAATTAGGATCATCGGGGAAAGACATTTGGTTAAAAGAATTTTTTTTCAGGAAAGAAATTTGCAGTGATTTTGAAAATGTATATAACTGCAAATTTGTTTGACTACGAAAGCAGGTTGGAATATTATCTTAATTTCGAAAAACAAGTATTTTTTTTCTTTTCTCTTAGTGATTTTTGTTTCCAACTTCATCAGTTTGCGAAAACTTTGAAAGAAAAGTAAAATTTTTATCGAAAAATTGAAATAATTTAGACTAACCAGTTTTAAATATTGACTACTATTATTTTCATTACCTGGCAAAGCTTGGTTTTCATGAAATTGAACTATTTTGATATTTGTAAACTATCAGTTTATGTAAATATTGATTTCAGCCTGTTTTCTCATCTTTCCTTGAAAAATTTTTTCTGAAATTTCACCTTGAGAGAAAAACATTTATTTTACCTATTTTGTATTCTATAGGATTATTTTTTTTTTTCTTTTTTTTTTCCAATTTTTTCTCCGCATTATCATTTGAATTATTAAAAAAAGAACTGAAAGGAAATGAATGATTTGTTGCTATTTTATTTAGTTGTTTACTCACTTATTTTGTGCTCAATTTTTTTCTATTCATCTTGCCCTATTCATATTAGAGTGGGCTCTGTTGAAAGATGGATTTTTAGAAGGAAAAAAGCTCAGAAACTTGAATTGAATATCTAGGTGAAATTACTAGTAACTTGGAACTGAACCTGATTGTTTATAGGTTTGAAACCCCCTCCCCCATGAGGTACTTCATTGGTGTTAGTTTATAATCTATGAAACCTGCATCATTTGATCAATTCGTGAGTGGATTTTTATTTACACCTGTCATTTGAAATTTGAATCTAGTTGAAGGATCGCTGCGATTTGCAATGAGATCAATGGGCACTCAGAATATTTTGAAGTTTTCATGTTCTCTGTCTATTGCTGAATTGTTTTGTATGGAGATTCTGCTGCATGTTCACCTCTTGCACTTTCTCTTTTCTGTAATTACCTGTTTTTCTCTTTTAATGTTGTAACCAAAATATTGCACGTTAATGCTGCTTATGTGTTGCACAAACTATACACTTTTTATTTGCATGTTTATCAGTCTC
>CAUOPZ010000566.1:7500-77500 GCA_963457665.1 Thysanoteuthis rhombus | reverse complement strand
TATCGCTAGAGCTAATACACATTAATAAACCGTGGTCAATATTTTGATTTAAAAATTGATGTAAATATCAACCAATATAAGATTTGAAGCTAGAAGCAAAATTTAGAATTTGTGGCTAAACAAGGGAAAAAAGCTAAATTTACGCCCAAAAGAGCATATATATATACTGTTTGACTGATTAGGAATGATTGTCTCGGAAACATGGGTTTTAAAAAAATATGAACATAAAATCCCCATAGTGATTATCTACTTTCCTAAAATTTCATCCCAGAAAGTAGGCAAATTTTGAAGTAAAAGGATGTTTTCTCTTTGGACCATATGGAAAGGCTAGATTTCATCATATCAATTACTAGATTTTTTGCTAATTTGAACTTTCATAACTTCTGTTCTAATGAGCAGATTTTGGTCAAATAAAGTACTTCATCTTTTACAATAACTTTCACTAACAACATTTGCACAACTAAAATTTGCCTGACCTCTCGACTCTCAGAGTAAAAGTGAAAGCAAGAACAACTCTTTTCCAAATTCATGTACACATTCTTGAATTTTTTTATATATTTTTTTCTTTGAATGGTTCAAACATTTATACACATTAACAAAAAACCAGCATGATTAGTGATCAAGTTGGAATCAGGAACAGACTTTCTTTCAGAGACATTTAATCATATCATTTTTTGATTATGGCAATTATTTAGAGATCGAACCAATAATGTCCCAAGAAATTAAAAACCAAATCTTAGATTATCTGCTACCAGGTGCATCCCCCCCCCCAAAGTAAAATAATAAATACATACATGAGTGAACAAAAAATGTTTTAGTTGGAATTAGGTGTGGATGGGATTGGCCAACCACAGCCTACCTTACAAGAGTTTTGGCCTAGCCAACCAGCGAACAGCTTAAAAGTAGCTCTCTCTTCTGATTGGTTGCCTCTTCAAACGAAGACAACCTGAGAACAGTGGCAGGGAAATTTGAATTGTATAGTGGCAGTTGGGACTAAGACACCAGAGGGGGCAGATCTCTCTCACGAGCTGGTTGGGCAGCGGTGTTATAGTAAAAGATCTAACTATGAAGTTGGGGTCCATTTCATTCAGCATTTCTACCCGAATAGAAGTAGCTAGAATACTGGACCAACTATTTATAAGCAGGAATTTTGTGGAAGAAAGAATCAATTCGATGTTCCCCCCCTCAAATCTTCGTCTATTTTTTGTTTTTCGGGAACTTTGTTTTTGTGACTTCGACAAGTGGCTAAACTCATAATGACTTTTCCTTGAACCAGCATGTGTGCCACAAGGCAAAAAGCTTTCCATCAAATCTTGAAGCCATGATGGAAACATGTTTTCCATATGGTTATACAACTTAAAAACTGTTTCAAAAAAATATTTCTTCTTTTGAAGCCATAGATCAGATGATCAGATCCCACCTTTATCACACATGGTAATTGAATTATAGCATTATTTCTCAATCAAAATATTATGAAATATTTTTTGAATCAACCAATTCTATGAAAAATCTTCTGGAGAAACAACTGGAGTTTGGTGCTGTCAACACCATCTAATTCCAATAGACATAATATAACTCAACGGACTAAGGTATAGAAAATACAATGATTAATTCATATCATAGAACTCCTTAAAAATCAATTATTCTGCTTGATTTGTGCATTATCAAACTCTTTTGTTTCACAATTATACATTTTCAAAACTACAAACTACTACACCTATTTTTAAGAGTTTTAGGATTATTGGGCCAGATAAAAAAAAGATAGTATGAAGACTCATATCAATCCATAAACCACTCATATCAAAATTGTTATGTTCAAAATTTTAACATCTACCTTCAAGATACATGAAGGTTTAAAACCTGAAGGCATAATATATAATTAGGTATAGGTACTGAATAATTAGATATAATAATTTCAAAATGAGAGGTAAAACATTTATATTGATCTAGGTATTAGATGAAAAACTTTACTATACAGACATAATTCAGGGCTTCCCATTAATTGCAGTACTATCATAAGCAGTCCTAGGTATTCGTAGAAAAAAAAAACAACTTTAGCTCAAGGCTACATTTATGGAGTATAGTAGATATCATTCTCATTCTCAGTGAC
This sequence comes from Thysanoteuthis rhombus, assembly GCA_963457665.1. Classification (NCBI taxonomy): domain Eukaryota; kingdom Metazoa; phylum Mollusca; class Cephalopoda; order Oegopsida; family Thysanoteuthidae; genus Thysanoteuthis; species Thysanoteuthis major. The sequence continues at coordinate 75,390 of CAUOPZ010000566.1, read as the reverse complement.
TTGTGAAACCAGAACAATAACCATAAATCTTTTACATTAATCTATATTTCATAGCCTTTATTGTTATTTTTATTTACTTCTCATGATTTTTTAATACTGATCAATCCTATATTTCTTATTTTGTTTTTATGGCCTTGTCGCCTGGAGTTGTCTTTACAATATTTGATGTTATCGTGCTCACTTCTGATTAGGTTTTGAAGTTACTTTTGTTCATCTTTCATTGAATATACATGGTTAGTGACAAATTACAATACAGACATAATTTTGGGGGAGGGGGAGAAAGTATACCACTACATCTACCTAAAACAATCAATCAACATGGAATCCTCAAAAGAGGAAATAAAGCAAAGAATCACTCTAGGATGGCAAACCTTCAGTAGAGCAAGCTCAACCTTCAAGAACAAGAAAATCCCATTAGTTCCAAAAAGAAGAATATACGATCAATGCATCCTCCTAATAGTCACTTATGGAGCTGAAGCATGGAACTTAACTAAGAGACTGACCCCCAAATTGAGAACCATGCAATATGCAAAGGAGAGAATCACGCTCAACATCACATTGATGGATTGATTACTAGACAGCACGGTATATTAAGGAAAAAAACAGGAGTCTGAGACATCAAAAAATCCTTTAGAAAACTTGAATGGCAATGGGCCAGTCATGTTGCAAGAATGTCAGACAACTGACTGACATCAGGACTCACAACATGGATCCCCAGAGATCAAATACGGAATCAAAGCCAGCAGAATATGTGATGGCGAGACAAACTGGACAGGTTCAGAAAGAATTAGCTCCACAATGCCAATAATTGAGAGGTCTGGCAAATGAAAATGTATGAACAAATCAATAGAAAATTCTCAAATTCATCTGTGTGCATTTTTATATTTATCAAGATTTCACCCCATGGCTTGAATCAAATTTGCGATGCCTATTCAACACATGATCCCTCATTAATCTGTCCTCTTGCTAAAGCAACCCAAAAGTCATAGCATTAACCTTTTCTCCATTTCTTTATCATTTGAACCTTCTCCGTAATATTTGATCTCAATTTAGAGATTGAATTTATTTTGATGAGTGGTGAGATGAGTTTTTCTGTGATTTCCCAAATAAAATTTTTGATAACGGCCAAGTCAGACACTAAATGACATGCTACGTCAAGAATAACCAAAATTTGATATTTCATCAAGTGTATAGTCACTTACGAATTACCAGTATACCAAGCAAATAGGTCTGCTTTATATCATCTTAGACGAAGGAAACTTAGAGGAAGGAAAAAGTGAAGACAGAATATAATGGTGTGACAACATCAAATTGAAGTAGAAAACAAAATCGGAATCAATTCTGGTGAAAAATTAGTTCAGTGATTGTTAGGACGATTATCCAAATCTTATTCTTTGTTTACGCATTACCATCACGACTTGTCCAGGATCTGGACATGACCTCACGCTCTAATTTTTCAAGCAGCTTCAATTTCCGAAGCTAGTCATGCAGACAATGAATACCGAGTGTGGTCCTCCCTGGGTGTCCCATGCTTGCGACAACTAATCTCAGTTAAGTGGATCTTTCACTTGACGCATTTTCGGTAGTAAACGTTTCACAACAGTAACAGTATGGCATTAGAATTCATAGAAAAAAAAACAGTGGTTAGATTGAGGCAGTCTGTTTTGTAGTGCGCGTAATTTTTCAAATAGTGTAATGCTCTGACAAAAAATTACTGAATGATATAGCAGGAGATCGAGAATGCAAAATTTTGTTAAAATCCTGAATAAGGCACGGCACCCACCTATTCAGTTGAAAAATGAAATTATTTTTTTTCACTGACACTAACAACATAGAATGGACTCTCTTATCATCGAAAAATCTTTTATTCAACTTTTCCGAAGCAGACAGATAAGAATGTAAACTTATTCAAAAATACTGCAAAAGGAGATAGCACACACGAAGCATTAAACAAATAATTGTTTTGGCCTTATCAAATTTCCTTGTTGAGTTATGCGTAATCACAGAATTATTTCAAATTTACAATACGAAAAAAAAACAAACAAATAAAAACAACCTCTTTGTTGACAACAAAACATTGTTATACTTTCTTTTTTTTTTATAACGAAGTCGAAAACATTTTCACACCAGTATTTTCCCCAAGTAAAACAAGCGGACGTCGATTAGAGAAAGTGAAAATTCTTAGAAATGAATTATGACTATCTACCTATTGCTGCTAAAAAAAGGGTTTCTACTACCTCCTGAATTTACTAAAAACTAGAAGTGAAATTTCAATTTGTTGAAAATAGATCAAATTTTTTAGGGATATTCTCTTTTTACGTATAAATAAAAACGGTACATGAAATAAAAATAAGAGAGAAAAGATTTCTAAAAATGCGAATCAATTTTGATTATTGATTAAATCTCATCTCTAGTAGTTTTAATGGGCCAGTTTTAAAATAAAAACCTGAAATTAATTTAAAAAACTGAAAGAAAAAATCATACTGTATGTGTAAATATATAGGTGGGTAATGCTTCTATATAGGGCTCTAAGCCTTTGTACCCTCCTCAGCAAATGTATTAAAATAAAATTGTTATTGTTTACTCCGTGAAATAAAATTTATTCAATTCTTTTCATTTCTTGAGATCTCAATCAACAGACAAGTAACTGCTTTGTATAAAATGGTACTTGTAACTTCTTAGTTAGACAAGAATTTTTACGTAAAAAAAGTCTGTCAAATCGCAGAATTGGAATGACTAGTTGCTCTGATTCATTCATTTGTTTTTACTTTTTAGAAATTCGAAAAGTGAAAAAAATGTTAATGCTGTCGAAAGTTATCAATTATTTGTTGTCTACAAGAAATTAATTGTTGAATAGTAAAAAAAAAGTTATAACTCCAAAGCAACCCAGTTAACTGTCCATAGAAGTTTTATGCCTCTTTTTCAACGTAACCAAACCAAGTCAAGTTACTAATAAAACATTTGCGGGAACTAAAAAAATGAAACTAATAATAAATATGAACATGGCTTTCACTTCTTAGTAACTAAAGAAAGATAAAATCAAGGGTGGGATATGATGAAATTTTAAGAGTATTGTAAGTGACAATTACATAAACAAAGGGAAAACAAGAAGAACTTTTATATCAAACGTCATAATTGAGATTAAAATAAAAATGGGGTTAGGAAAACGAGGCATCGAATGAACATTTTTTTTTTATCAACTTTCTCCATATAAGAAACTAATGAAGTTATTTTATGCATGCATTGTTTACACATGACTGATGATGATATTTGTCTTCTCAAGTCTTTGAAATAGGTTTAATAAATGAAAACAGAATTAAGAAAGAAAAATCAATTTTCAAATTTACTTACGTTTCGAGGTTATTTTTTACCCACTTCAACATTATCAACTTTTTTTTTCTTCTTTTTAGATGTTATAATCATCCCCAAGAAGAAGAAATTACCAAAAAACACGTCACAGTACTCGTAGTAGCAGTAAACGTAATTGCTTAGTATCCAAATACTTCATCCTCTAGACTGTCTGTTTCCATACTTTTCAGTAACAAGTCCCCGATTTCCTTCTTTTCAAATGTAAGACAATATATTTCATAGTACGTTTGTATTTTGAAGGCCTCAAAATATTGGTAAATAAATGATAAACCTTGAAGAAAAATGAGCCTTGGGGTAGGTAGTTGAAGACACAAGCGGTGAGTAAAATTAAATGGGAGGTCTGGCTCGGCCACTACTTCTGCAACTTACTGGTGTTTGTTTTTTTCTTTTTCTTTTGTTTAGGGTCACAGTGCTCGACACTAGTAACTCAAGAACAAGAAGGGTTAAAACAGTATGATGAGTCAGTTGTTGTTCACGAAAGATAGCATATTTTACACACCTTCTTCGAGTTAAAAACCTGGATTCACAGCATATATGGATAATGTATTATTGGAGTGAGCAGATTTTAAATTGCTTTCGTGCCTATGTATGATGCCAGCACTGTATTATTTGTTACTTTGTACGACCCAGCAACATGTGAGTGCGATTAAAGAAGAATAGAAGAAACAAGGATAAGAAGAGAAAGTGAAAGAAATAGAGTAAGTAAATGATAGCAGAATGAATGAAGATTTGGATAAATCGTCAACTGTCGGTTTAAAAGGAAGAGGCAGTAGCTTTTTTAATGTTGACAAAAAGCTAATTTGATGAATAATTGACAAGTTTGATAGTCACTAGTTGGAACAAAAATGAAACTATTCTTATTATCAGCACTCGAGGGGTTAAACATTGACCGAAAACAAAGAAATAAGAGAACAAACACTAAAAGTCAAAGTGTCAGTGAGAAAGAAAAGGAAAAAGTCTCGAGGGCCAGAGAGAGAAAACTAAGAGTTAACAGGAAAAATGGATCACTTTACCCCCCCCCCTCCACCTAACGTGGTCATTTGAACCTCATCCCACTAAGTGTGAGAAATGCCTTATTTTATTGACAATATTCACTCAGAAAAAATGCCGAATCTGCCTGGCCACACGAATTCTTGAACGTAATCCAGAATCCTTGAAAATGTTGTGTTCAAAATATCTTATTTTAGTTTGGGCAACTGACCCACACACATACACACAAACAATCTAAGAAGGAGGATGCTATAAAGATCATGAAAAATAGACAACAAAAAAACACAATCAGAAGTAAAAATGACAGAATAACTAACAATCGATAAAACAAATCTTTCGAAGAAAAATTGGAAAAGCGATATAGATCGATGGAGAAATTAATTTAGGGAAGAATGATGTAACCACATTTCATTTGAGGCAAAAAAGCAGACGATGCTTGAGAGAAGTAGCCAGCAGCAAGAAGGATACCTTGGGGGTAAGGTGATAATTGACTATTACTAAGGACTGAGGAGGTAGTGAAAAAAAAAACTATTACAATCACCACAACTGCCCATACTAACAGCCAACATGGAATTTTTTTTCTTTTCTTTTTCTTAACGACTAGGTTCCGTGACCTATTTTCAGTCTTAGCTCTCTAGCATTATTACCTGACAGTGATAGATATAACCAGGTGTGTGTGTGAAGGGATGAACTGTAAGGGAGACACAACAAGGTGAGAGAGACAGCATGTGAGAAAAGGAAAGGTGGAATAATTGATTTGATGCTATTTTATCTATTTAAAAGCAGCTGAAAATAATGATAAAAACAGCAGTCCTAATGAGATTCTTGCTGATACTGAAAAGCACAGAAATGGAATTATCATTGTCTCAAGTTGAGTTAAATGAACAAAAACGTGTCTTCTTGTCATCCTTGGAAGAAAACTCAAGCCTTGAAGGCTGATCTAAACGTTGGTTCTAAATCCATCTTTTTGTTGATTGGAAATTGTGGATAGAATTTACTAGTTCCACCAAAAACAAAAGATCCTTCAGATTTTTCTGTACAGCAATGCATGATTCCTAGTTTACCCAAAGCAAACCATAAAAAATTCTTCAATCCACGGAAACACACAAATTCCTAGGCATTCAATTTTTCTTTCAAATCAATACTAGTAGGGATATTACTGTAAAAAAATTTAGATTAAAAACCCAACTGCCATAGACTACCTGAACCATCAACAAGTTTTCCAGCTCAGCCACACAGCTGCTTGTTACAAGCTGCTGATACTGATAACTTTTACTTTATTCAGTGTTTGGTAGTCTTCTCAATGTAAACACATGCACGCATGCAGAAAATGAGTGTAAATGTCATGTAGAAATGTTGTTCTCATTCATAATGATTTTTATTTCAAATTGAATTATAGAAAGCATTTCTGCTTTACCAACAATGGAACAAATTTTCTGCTGCCCTAAGAAAGGACATCTTCACTAAAACTAGAGAAAATACACATACTTCATTGTTTGGAGAAATTTGTTGCAATTTTTTTCTCAAGTTCTTGGAACCGATGCACATTGTTAAAAATACAAGTCAAACTTAATAATCCATTTTAAGAAAAATATGTGTGTGGATCAAAAAGTCCATAACCCAATACATTGTTATTCATTGGATTTTGATCTGAAAATCTCACTGTCTAATGCTAATTTTTAATTTCCAACATTGCATTAAGTGCATTGACAAGGAAAATTATGCCAACAAATGAATGTGTGTTGTGTAAAAGAATTTTTTTTCATTGTTAGGCTCTGAACTTTTTGATTTACCTACGTTTATCCAACTATTCATATGAAAATCATTTCAGAACACCGAGCATGCAACACCAGAAATTCTTATTTTTCTTAAAGCAGCTAAAGTGTATATATAAATGCCCAGAAGTATGGATGGACATATTATCACCAAGATAGCATTTGATTTTATGAATACAAAAATATAGATATTCCTCGAACAAAACCAACTTTTGCATGATACTACATTCATAAATACAAAAAAAATTAGATTTGATTAAATACCTTAAGAATGATTAAATAATCAAATCAAAGTACTATTAATATGGGAAAAAAATTCCCCAGTAATCGTTTGTGCCTTCCATCCATAAGATCTTTCTTTCCCCTGGAAATTTGTTAATTTTGAAAAAGTCAGTTTTTTAAGGTTCTAAGAGGGCAGTTCTATTTACTTGTGAAAAAGGAATTCTTTTTTTCAAGTGGTGAACATTTCTACATAACTATATCCTAAATCAAGTTTTGTGTAAATGAAATTATAAGTGTTAACAAAATTTCAAGTGTGATTACCGAAGTTAAAGAAAATAATAAATGTCAAAGTGAAAATGATAACATCTAAATAAATATATAATATATGTGCACATCATTACTAAGTTTTTCTCGACAATCAATACATTACCCATATTTCCCAAGGATGCTATCTAAAAGAAAGAAAGAAAAGATATTATGCAAACATGCATTCTCTCAGAAACTTTGATGAAAAAAATGGTTGAAAACAAGTCAATACAGCAAAAAATTGTTAACAATAAATGCAATGAAAAAATCAAGTTAAAAGTGGTGAAGAAAGAAGCTGGTAGGTTGCAAGTATTTACCGTAGGACAAAGTATATGAAGCTGTGTAGCTCTCACTCTCTGAGGAAAACAACAAATTCACTGTGGAAATATTGACTTGTTTTGCTTGCTTTCTTTTTGAACACAGAAAAAAAGGAATGTTTTGAATAAAGCCAGCATTTTTCTCACAAAACAAGGCGAAAATTTGAAAAAAGGTTTGAGACAAGTAAATCCGTCTAGAAATTGTAATAACTCTCCTGCATAAGATTTAGATACCTTTTTTTAAAGAATGATGGTCTAGCAGGTAATTTGTTGATAACCTTACACGAACACATGCATCTGCATATGTTATGAGAGGGAGAAAGTACAGAAAAATTCGGAATGAATCCTGGTGGGTGGATAGTAAATGTCAAGAGAGATAAAATTTGTTATTTTGAAATTAAATTTATTAGTATGAGGTTTATAATTGAATTACTACACAGATTCTGCTAGCAAAAGTCAGGGTGGAACATAATCAACAGCAACATTTACTGAAGTGTTCTGGGCCAGAATGATATTTTAAAAGAGCAAAAGAGAGAGAGAGAGGGGGACAGAGAGAGAGAAAGCCTGCAGCATGAAAAACTTGCTAAAAACGTAAATCAGAAGAAAATATTTACAAGACCATTAAAATTATATGGTTCTGATAAGAGAAAATTCATAGTACCACACTAGTAGAGATACCCATTACCCTTTCATTCCATTTGAATCATACTAACTGTATCCTGTTGTGTTTTGATGATGCAAAGCAGACCTGTTTGAGATGATATGGAATTTTTCAAGTCTAGCTTACATGATTAGTGTAGAAAATTCATCATGTTATGAATTTCTTATAGACATTTAACACCAGTAAAACTTCTATTTAATTGGGCATTTAAAAATACATTCAATTCTTGAATTGAAATCAAGTGCTACAGCTGAAGTTCTAATGATAAAGAACAGGAGAGAAAGATTAATGCTACCTGGCTGTACTCAGAAATATATCAAACCAGTGTTTAAACCTTTTAACCATGAGGCACAAATTGTTTTCTGAGGGTTAAACAGGAGACTAGATTTTATACATATATATATATATATATATATATATATATATATATATATATATATATATATATATATGTATATATATATATATATATATATATATATATATATATATATATATATATATACATATATATATATATATATATATATATATATATATATATATATATATATATATGTATATATATATATATATATATATGTATATATATATATATATATATATATATATATATGCTTCTGTTGTAAATACATACTTTAAATGCTAGGTACAGCAAATTGTGGTTTTCCTAAAACTATATACAAATGATCAAAGAATAATGTAAATAATAAATGAGTCGATGTAAATAATGAAAAGTCATTGAAGATTAATCTAGATCAATGTAAATAGGCCCTTGTTGTAGTGCAGTGATTAGTGTTCTGGTCTTATAACTAACTGAGCTCAATCCTTGCACTTGGATGAAGCTGTGAACAGAACTAATTTGCATTCTAGTGTTAGCAAAATAAGTTGTTCAAGACATGAGTTAATAGATTTGTCTTTATTCAGGTTACATATTTTCCTAAATAAATGTGACTTTCTAAAGAAAAAAACATGGAACACAAACCTTCCATAATCAATTCTCATTTCAACTTATCAAACAGACTAAAATAAGTCCTTCCTCTCTTTCTCTCTCTCCCGCTTAGTTGCAGCTAAAGAACTTCCCAAGCTGGCATGCCTCATCAGACTTACAATGGATGGTCTAAGTCTTGTGGTCAGTTCTTTTTCTTTTTTTCCCACTTAGTTACATTCAATTCAACTTTTACTTATGCCCAAGCCACAGGTGCAGCTCATCAAATAAAAATACCTGTTGCTCCTTGGAACAATTTTTATGCAAGAATTATGCAACTGAAGACAGCACCAAAAATTGTGCATCTTTCATCCCCAATCAAACCTTTTGGACTCTATTTCAATCCATCGTTTTTGTTGTATATCACTTGGACCTCAGAACAATGTCTTTGTGTTGCACATGCAAAAGTGCAGCTGCTCTGCTACTAAAGTGCCTGACCATCAGGTATTGTAAAATAAAATATGTTCCTTACTTGAACCTTTATATTATGAACAGATACCAAAGATAGATTACTTTCAGAAAGTCTTTTTAACAGCCCTAATATGTGGAACCACTGGAATCCCTGAACAGAGTATCTTACTTAAAGCTGTAATTTTTATAAAGGGAACGTAAAATCCAAGTCTTTCATTGTTTCATATTAAAGATTAAGTTGAATTTTATTTTATCACATGACTTATTGATAATTATCCAATTGCTAACGTTGAATACTCATGAGCTGACCCAAGGTATAAGCAAATTAAGCTGCTGCTTTGGGCTCTAGGGCCCCTACAGTGCCCCAAAGTGATAGTGAAGGGGACCTCCAGAACAAATTCTGCTAAGGGCCCAATACAAGCTTGGGCTGACTCATTTCTCATTGAGTGAACTAGTAATATAGCCTACTGTTAGGCTGGACTTAGTATCAATTACTTACAATATTAAAACCCTTACTTTCTTACCGATGTATCATCATTATCTGTATATACTTTCTTACTGGTGTATTATTATAATCTATATATACTTATGCTTGCACCTACAGAACTGTGTGTAACATTACATTTTCTACACTTGATTTTCACTATTTTTTGCAACCCATGGAATATTGATTCTACTGTGCCAGTCGATGATAACAAGGCCCAATACCCAAATTTCAACTGGGTTAATATATACTGACTGTAGATATTGGGTAATATAAAATTTCCATTGAATTAATTGAGGAAATATAAAAGACAAATTTCTATACTCGACATTAACTTTATTTAACATTATATTCACCATTTTGTTCCTCTATCTTTATAATTGTATCCTTCTACATTTTAGCTTTCTCAGCAAAGAAATGCTTTTGTTGTCTTTTTCAGTCTTCCACGGAAGTGAATTTTTTTTATCAAGAGAATTCGGTCAAGGCGACATAAATGGTAATCCAAAGGAGTAATATCTGGTGAATACACTGAATGAATGAGAACTCTCTGGGCAAGCTATAACAAGTTTTATTCACTCACCAAAGAAGCATGCAGTCTAATGTTCTAGCAATATCCTGATGGAATATAACACCCTTTCTCTTGACTATTTCCAGACGGATACTTTTCATCTATTGATGCTTTCAGTTATTATAATTGGAAGCAGTACTGGTTCAAATCAATCATTTGGTTCTCTGAAACAAGCTCATCATAGATAACTCCCGTCTAATCATACAATATATAGAGTATTACCTTTAGTAGGGTTAGTGGTGGTTCATTTTAATTGCCCTACAATCTCTTGTGTTCCACTTTGTTGTAAAGAATCCTCTTTTCATTGCTCATCACAATTTGTTTGATTTTTCTCACTTAACTCAGTTGGAAGCCACTCATCAAAGTGATTAACCAAGCTGGTGCAAATGATTTTCAAAATTTGATTTGGGTATATTGGCCCCTGCATCCTATAAATGTTCATTATTCTCCAAGTAATTTTCTAATCTAATCAATATCAACTGGTCCAGTAAGAAATCTCCCCTTTTCACACAATCATTCACTGTACCTTTTCCATAAACTATACAGATCTATTTTTGCATTTCAGTTGTATTTTTAACTCCCTTAAAAAAAAGAAATATCGGAAATGTTACTTATTTTCTTCCATCTTCAAAATTTGAATCAATAAACAAAAACACAATAACATTTGACATTTTCAAAAAAACACATTCTGATATGACAGCTGTTATGATATAATAAAAAGCAATCTTTTTGAATGAAGATAGTATAAACTAAATGCTTTTAATGCAATCTAACAACTAACTCAGAACAAACATTTTGACCCAATAGTATCCACCTGCAGCCAATTTTTTCCCTGCAGCTACAATGTAAAATGAAAGCTAATTAGTAAGTAATTAAGATAACTAGAGTTGAGAAAGAAGAATGGTTAATCAGAGGAAGGGAATGGATATTTTTCACAAAGAATATCATCTTATGTAATCCTTGAAAATCAAAATTCAAGCATATATAAAATTGGCAATGGTTAAGCCATTATATGAAATTGTGAGTAGTTATTTACTGAGTGTAGTTTTTCATACGTATTTCAGTTTTGGCGCAAGGCCACAAGCATGTGCCACCCAGTAATAATGCTCTGCAATACCAGCTAGCTGACCATTACCCCACATTGGGTTGACCCTGGTGAACTATAAGTAATTATTTTGTTTAGTATCATTAATATATGAGAATTATTTTACACTTTATTTTAAAATCCCAATGATGTCATAAGATCCTGAAAGTTATCAAATCACTATAGCCCCACAAATGGCCTGCCTGACCAACCAGCCAAGTGGGCTGCAGATTCTTCTCTCTTTCAATGTCTGTGAGTGTGACTTCCAAGGCACTCCTGGTGACATTTTTGGAGCTTATTTGAATTTTTTTTTTCAAAGAAAGTGCTTTTGGGGGTCTTTATGGTCATTTTGGACCAACAATGCCTGAATCTTGTGCTAGTATTTTTTAAGTAACTTTAGACAGAAGACTTATTGTGTTTAGATAAGATATCTTTTTTTTTAAGATAGTTTTTCAGATGATTAATCAATGCTTGGGTTACAGTGATACATTTATATGAGGAACAGTTATTGACATTATTATTGAAAGAGAAAGAAATACATTGCATTTCTTTGTGCATTTCTAAACCTGAAAGGCACATAAGAAATTAAAAGCCCCAAGAGAGACACTAAACATTAAAATATATACAAATATATTTTTAAGGAAGGCATTTACAACTAGGAATGTTATAAGCAAACAGTTGAAATTTTAGTTTTTCTTCAATAATCAAATGAAGAAAGAATGCTTGAATAGAAGAGTGTCTAAGAATTGGGATGCAGAGTACCTGAAAAGATATGCTCTCAGTAACAAAGGGCATCTATTTAAAGAGGAAATCTTTTTTTTCATTTTGTTATTAATCAAGCTGGGAATTCCACTTTCAATCAATGAAAGAAAGAAAAGTGCTGCTTCTCATTCAGGTTAATCTAGGCCTTTAGCTTTCATAATCCTCAATCACATCGCACGAGGTCAAATTAGGTGGAATAGAGGTTGATTGCCTTTGAAAATCAGCATTCAAAATCCTTACTTGAATATTGACCACTAGCACCAGTTAAAAATATACAACTATAAACAATCAATCAGGCCAACTTTCTTTTATTTTCATTTCTATCATTGTCAGCAATGAACACTTTTATACACATTTATGTATACTTGCTCAACTAAAATTATCCATTATCCTTTGCTCTTCTGTCATGCTTTTCCTTTATCATCTGATCTTCTTATTTATCCCTTCCAATCTTTGTTGCCTGGCCTCTCCATAGTTTTATCTAAATCTTATGTAAACATGTATTAGTTTCATGTACAAAAGGTGTATAAGTGGAAGTGTATAACATTCAAAACCAGGTAGGAGTGACCAGAATAATATTGTCGATAATATCAAATTATAAAACACCAACAATCTATTTTAGTTGTCAAGTGAATAAAGATGTAATAGTTGGAACACACTAGTTTGTACTTAAGTGAATTTTATGTTTGGAATCATACCAATCAAGGCCTGCATACTAATACCCCCCCTCTCCACCACACCCTCCCTTCCTCCCCCCCTCTCTCTCTCTCTCACACACACACACACACACACACACACACATTTGCAAGTACTAAAATGTCATTTTTCACACATTAGAATAAACAACATAAATATTATGGAAACAGTAAATCTGTTGAGGAGAGGAAGCTCCTTTCTCAGCACCACAAGGATCTCTCAAATGAATCCTGAGCCATCCATAAGTACAGTTGAATAGGACACATGATAAAGCCTTCTACTTATACAAGTGGCTGAACTAATTACTGGTTACAAACGATTGGTTGGGCAAAAAAAGAGCTGAGCACACCCTGACTACTCATAAGCATACATTACTCAATTTAACAACTGAAACAATATAACTACAAACAATTCCATGCTTTAGTAACCACTATTTGGGCAGACAAAAATAGAAGTACCCTGTGTGAATAGATAGGACAATTAATATAGGGTTTCACTTGATTACAATTCCCTACGAGAACTGAATGAAACTTTTGCCAGGTAGAAAAAAACTGTCTTAGCAAATGGGGACAACAAAGATGAGTATCTCCAGTAACTTGAAATAACATTCAATATTCATCAGGAGGAAATTAAAGGACTTAGTTCCATTTTAAAACTAATTAGGAATGTAATAAAGAGGAAAAAATAAAGAGGTTTAAATTTCACTAATCCAACTCGACTTCAACAAAAAGTTGTGTTAAAGGGAAGCAATTTATTCTGGCTTTTTAAAGTTAGAAATGCTGTTTGACTAAAATGGATGGGAAAAATTTCCATTTTGATTTAAAGCATCTCTTAGGATTCTTGACACATTCATTGTTAATTATTCAATGTATTTATTTGTGCATAAAAATAACAACAGTCTTGTGACTATGCCATTGATAAAAATTGGCATTGAAAATACTAAAATGATATGGCCTCATTTATTGAGACTCTGTTTTTTAAAGGATCCAGCCACGAGCGGCTTTCATTCTAGTTTAAGATACCATTGGATGAAGTTCTGGTTGTACATCTAGGTTATTTGTCATTCTTTGATTGTAACTCACATGATGCTGCTATGTTATTCTAAGTATTTTGCATTTTCAACTCACAAGAACCTATTGCCAAGATATTATGCCTATTTTGCATTCCAACTGAGCAGATTTTATTGTCGTGTTATCCAGCCAATTTGATTAATCCTTTCAGGATCTCTGTGTAGAATGCAGACATAAGCCCATTGTATGGTTGCAAATTCTCAAGTGTTCATTTCATTCCTCAAATCTCAAACATGGAAGCAGAATATAGTTTTCTCTGCAACTGCTGCAAGTTCTCTGAAAAAGGTGACTGGCAACCATCGATATGCCTCTGTGATAAGGAAAATTTTCAAGGTGTAACACATGTTTTTCTCTTATATTTCTTTTCATCTTTCATTGTCATCTAATCAACATAGATTTTTCTATGTATATGTCAATGTCTTTGTCACTTATCTGTTTGTTGTGCAGACATTACATTTTCCTGAGTGTATGTATGTCAACTCAACTTTCACCTAAACTGGACTGAGCTTCACAAAAAAAAATGCTTTAATTTCTCATAATTGTTGGACTTTCAATACCATATCAAGAAAGATCTACTACACACAAGTGATCCAACATACTTTTCTACTTGCAAGAATGTTACAAAAAAATTAAATCATGAGATGGATCAAGTGCCATAACAGCAAATGTTTGAGACACTTTGTCGACAATGTTTTGTTTTTTTTCTGCTAAAATATTCAGGTTGTGTTAAGATCAGATCTTCTGAAAGTTCCAATCATTTCTCTGTTTGTAACTTGACGAAACTGCTATGTAAAATTGTATTCAATAGGATTTCCTCTTTTTCTGAATTATTTAAATATGAAAATTATTTTCGCTTGATGTAAGATGAAAAGATGTACATCATAGTCTAAAGAGATTAACAAAGGTAGCAAAGGCCACTCCTATATGAGCAGATTTATACAAAAAATAAAAAATCCAAGATTAACTCATTGTCTCTACCTATTTAACAAGTAATTTTTCAAAAATATTTGTAGTATTTTTACATTTTCTATAACAATGAAACTCTATTTAAAGTTTACATAGCTTAGTGATAATTTAAATTCATAAAGAAATAAAAATTAAATAATTATCTAAAGTGAATAGTTTATTTGGAATAAAAATCACAAGGGAATTTGTAACTATAGGTAGTACTACAGAGTCAAACACAAAAAGACCTGAAAATCCCTTGCACTGTGTTGGATTATAAATAACACCAACACCTGACTGATTTTCGAGTTACTGACAGATTAACTACAGCAGATTACTGACTAAAACTCAGTGATCAATAGAGATTAAAATAAATACTGGTACATTCCCTCAAGGAAGGGTCAGGTTTCAGTTTTTCCCAAATTACTGATTGGGCCTCATCTGTAGGAGTCTTCATAAAAAGGTGTGACAATTTTTCAAGTTTATTTGGGAAATAGTAGTTACTGCAAGCTTAAGAACGACCTAACACTGAAAATTGAGAAGAAGCTGTCAAAGAAACAGGGATCTCTTCACTAGCAATGACTACAGGCTGTTGAATTAACAATAGAGTAAGCTACAAAAATTCACAAAGATGGTATTTCATTTAGACCTATAGTCAGTTGTCAACTATGGATAGCAGATTCCAGTTAAGTATAGTCCACCCACTAACAGGTAAGTCTTCATCCTAGGTAAAGAACTCTGCCAATTTTTTGGAGACAATTAGAGATGCTCCTATTCATTATATCCAGATGGTGAGTTTGGAGATTATGCAACTGTTTATCAAAGTTCCTACTGACCCTATCAGTGGTTCTAGATAAACTGGAACCTGACCCTCGCTTGGAGTAATATACCACTATTCTAATTGACAAACTAATAGAGATGTTGACAAGATATACAATATATAATACCAACATTCATATACTGGAAAGTAGAAATCATGATGTACTCTAGAATTTGGATATTCAAACCAACCAACCCATTCAGAGAAAAAGACTGGATAAGGTGGTTGTGGATAAGATAGAGAGAATCTGCCAGATCATAAACGTGGCTTTAGCTGTGGACCACAGAGTTAATGGAAAGGTAAGGGAGAAGCTGGAAAAGTTTTAAGACTTGGTCTGAGAGCTAAAAAAAGTGTTGAAGGTCACGGTTGTGCAGATAATACTCAGTGCACTGGAAACTGAAGTCAAGATTACAGGTGTTGGAGTTAAGAGGAAGGGTTGAGACTGCGCAGACCATGGCACTATTTGGGTTTGTGAGAAAACTAATACAGGTGCTGGAGGTTTGAGGGTAATGATCTCTCAGATTTTAGTCGGGACCATCAAAAATGAACACATAAGCCAATTAGAAAATAGAAGAGGGATGGAGCGATGTAAACCACAGACCTTCTGTGATCTGCAAGGGCACTGAGAGTAAGGCTGGAGACCTGAGGAGATTCAGTCATCATCAATGAGACCACCAGATATCTGATGTGAACTTGCAGATGCATAGATGACATAACTGGTACTGGCTGAGGTCTGCGAGGATGCTACAGAGGGATGGAGATTTGAGGCAAATTGCTGTTACTTAGTCCCCAGTGAAGACAACCAGACATCTGGTGTGAATAAGCAATAAATGGATAATATATATATATATATATATATATATATATATAGGGGTAAAGCATCTGCCTCTGGGTCTGTGACAAAGGTTTCGACCCTACCTAGCAATACTGGAAGGGACTTTGGATTGTCTACAGAGACCCTGACGAGTTGTAATACAACAAAACAGCTGTCTGTGGATGACATAATTATTGATTATCATTATATATATTTATATATATTTATATATATATATATATATATATATATATATATATATATGTATATATATAAATATGATAAGTTATGGATATTAGTATCCAACAATGTGAACAAGGGAAGACAGTTTTGGTAAAACCAAATTATTCACTATAGTGAGTGAAACAACGGTGATGATCAAAAAATAGGGAAATGTGCCCAGGGTTGGATTTTAACCCTCACCCTTTTTCATGGGAGTATCTCCATAGCCTAGGTCTGTGCTTACTGGTTGAGCCACTGGAGCCCTGATGGTTGGCAGAGCTTGAAATAATACCCTTAACTCATTCTTCCTCTTCTCCAATTGCTGACAAGTTTTGCTTATATATTCTGTTAGTCTCAGAATTACTGGTATTTATGTATTTCTACATATATATTATTGTTCCTATGTTGACAGTATGATAAGTAATGGATATTGATATCCGACAGCGTGAATAAGGTAAGACACACACACACACACACACACACACACACACACACTCATACATACATATATATATATATGTATATATATATATATATACATATATATATATATATATATATATATATATATATATATATATATATATACATATATATATATATATATATATATACATATATATATATATATATATATATATATATACATATATATATATATACATATATATATATATATATATATATATATATATATATATATATATATATATATATATATATATATATATATATATGTATATATATATATATATATATATATATAATACCTGAAGAGGACAGTTGAATGGATTGTCTGAAACATAATCTCAGCTGCAAAGATGGGAAGAAGAGATAAAATTGTTCAAACAAAAGTTGGTATATTAATTAAGTTGAGACAGTAAGTATTTATTTAATTGTTTCCTGTCACATTTTTTACGTCACCTCTTGACAATGTACTAAAAAAAGAATCTTATGTCTTATTAAGCCTGATAAATGAAGTGCCATATTTATTCAAAGTGAATCAATTTTTTTTTTGTAAATTTTTGAGGCAAAACATTTTTCATAAGTGTATCAATAAATGTATATGTATTTTAGAGTCTAATACTTTTCAATATCTATGTACACACACACAAAAAATAGACAGTGATGATCAGGAATTCATCCATCTCTTACTGTTGGACTATTTCAATTTTTTTTTGTGTCTTCACTGAATTCTACATTTAATTTAATATTCAGGAAATATTGAAGATAAAAAAGAAGATATAATGTTTTTGATATTTTATAAGTACAATGCAGCTGTGAAGTTATTTGAATATTGCAAGCATACCTATGATAGCAAGAGTAATCTAGGTGCTTGATAATATACATTTATTTAGTATGTGCCAAATTTCATACATATATTATATAACGAGATGTCCAATGACGGATTTTAAAAGTCTGATAATGATGAATGTGATGGAGAATAGCTTCAATTGAAAAATAGATCTTACCCTGAAATTTTTACCTAATAAAAAGAAAACTATGAAATCGCTTCTGTTACTACTTACTTGCTGAAAATCTGTCGACAGGTGGCTCGAATAATTTAAAACTATTATAATAATGAAAATTAAAAATAAAAGAATTACTATTTCTGCAATTTTCAAGGGAAGTAACTCTAGCTACGCAACAGGACATTTCCGAGTTGTTTCCTCCTTTACTTTTTTATAACCATGTACATGAAATAGATATACATATACACAACTATATACGTAGACTTTTCCTTAATTATATGTTTAATTGTTGCATTGAATTTGGATAAAGCAAAATGCAATTGACAACATAAACTAAAAATGAATGTATGAGGAATTCAAATCTAAGCAATGCCGGGTTATTTTATCATCATCTGATCAAAATTTTAAAAAAAACCTTGAAAACCTATACAAGATGAGAAAGCTTGTTGAATAAATTGAAAGAACAACAGCAAATACAAAAGAGTAAGCACATACGAAAACCCACATAATGTATGCATTGGCCAAAAAGTTCATTTAGTTCTCATTAGATGGCTTTAAGAGCATTTAGTTTGAATTAACTTTCAAAAATATTGCTTTTGATTGTATTATGATAGCTGTCATATCAGCAGGCATTTTTTTTTAAAATGGACGTATTTTTGTTTATTGATTGAATGTTGAAGAAAGTTCAAGATACAACTCAAACGCAAAAATAGATTTGTGTAATTCATTGAAATGGAAGTATAATGATCAAACATGTCAAAAGTGGAGATTTCTTGCTGAACAATGCTTCAAAGTTAAATAGATCAGTTGAGGTTGATACTAATCAAATAAAAACATTACTTAGAGAATAATGAGAATTAAATATTGTGGGAAATAGCCAACTTATTTAAAATATATAAATCAAGTCTTGAAAATCATTTGCACCAGCTTTGTTATGTTAATCACTTTGATATGTGACTTCCAACTAAGTTGAGAAGAAAAAATACATGTTATTCTTTTCGAACAAATTCTGATGAATGACAAATGATGAAAAGTAAATACTTTGCAACAATGTGGAACATAAGGAATTGTGAGGCCTCTACCAATCCTACCAAAGGCACGTTTTCATCCAAAGAAAGGGAGTAATTTACTATGATTTCCTTTTGGTGAACTAAACAATCAATTTTAACAAGTAAATCTCACAATTAAACCAACTGATAGCAGAAATGAATGGAAAGCATCTGTCTAGAATGAATTAAGAGGAAGAGCATAATATCTCATCCAGATAATGCTAGTTCACATGTTTCTTTGGTGATTAGGCAAACACCTTGTTATAGTTTGGCAGGGAAGTTTTCTCTCATTTGCTGTATTATGCTAGATTATCATTTATCCAAATCTTTACAAATTAAATAAATTTACTTTCATGTAAGAAACCAAAAGCAGTTGTTTATTGAGAAAGATAAAAAGTTGTGGGAGGATGGAATGATGAAGTTGCCTGAAAGACAGCAGAAGATAGCGAAACAAAATGGTAAATATGTTGTTCAATAAAGTTGACTTGGAAAATAAAAATTGAAATCCTTTATTTTAACTTAACAAACTGAACAAACTTCCTGAGTACTCTATAGCTTATTTAAAAACACAACAAGAAACAATTGATGTTTGCATTTGTATGGTCTTAGTAAAAGCCTCATTTATAGCATTAAGCACAGTACGTAAAGATCAATACAACACTTGATTGATCTGCTTGAGAGTTGATGAAAAAAAGGGAAAGGAAAGATTAACACTTTTTAGTTGTTTAATTGAGACACTTTTTATCTCCTCACTCCTTCTGATTGCATATTGCCTCATGGGTTTGGTTCATAATCCCGAATTACACTTGCCCAAATGCCGTAAGACTGGATGATTAGAAAGCTAGATTAGATTTTTATCTAAAATCTCAAAAATCAAAATCTCAAAAAACAAAGGTAGATAACTTGTTATACCAAATGTTACTTTCTTTCATAGTGTCTTAGATTAATTTTTAAAAATCTCTGAATATATTACTCATTTATTATTGAAAATTAGTCGAGTGAGGGTTGTAGCATTTTTGATGATGAATTTATCATGTAAAAATGACATTTTAGTGAATCAATTTTAAAGGAATATTTTTAAAAATCTTTTTATCATATGATAAGTTTGTTTTTATATAATAACTTTTTGGTTTTATTTGTTAAAATATGTCCTACATTTACTATTCATGACAAAAATGAATCTATTGTAGATTTAGTATTTATGATAATGAATTTATCATTTATACATATATATATTTATTTACAAGTATTTTCGCATGAATATTTTAAAGATTATCAATGAATGTTGTTTTATTTGATAAATTCATTTTATCATAAATACCAGATTTACAATAGATTCATTTTTTAAAATTTTCTATGAATTATGTCTGTACAATATATCTATATATATATATGTATATCTTGAAAAATAAAACCAAAAAGTTGTTAAATGAAAATGAATTTATTGCGTAAAAAGAAGATTTTTTAAATATTTAAAAAAATCAATGTAATTCTTTGATTTAGCTTCAATTGCTGTCTGACCCTTCTTTTAGTATGGGATCCAGACAGACATGCAGTTGATCAATCATATTAAAGTAAATCTTACAAATAATTTGCAATGCCCAAAATGAAAGTGTTTGTCTGAATAATATTATTTTACATCACCCATCTCTGCAATAGCAAAATGGTTGTAAGCATTTCCTCAATTTAATGCAAGAAAATGGTTTTGAGCTTGAGCTTCAGAGCAGAATGTAGATTTTCTGGGCTATTGATAGGCATATAAATTACGTACGAATTTTGTCCGCGAATAAAATGTGCTTAACAGTTTAGTCCAAGTTGTGCTCTATATTGTAATTGCTAAGATTTAGTTGAAATCTTGGAATTTCTATCATTCCAGATAATTCATCAACCAATGACAAATATCATGATATAAGGTTTTCTTGAAATATATCTACATCTGTTATATGTATTAAGATATTTCAATAAATTGAAAATATTTGTTTTATGATTATTTTTACTCATTACCATTATCACCATTGGATTATCAATATTGACTTTTGTTTTAACTCTGCCAACAGTCATATCCATGTGTCTGCTGGTCTACACAATATTGGCAAAAGCTCTCAATGAATTTCAATGACATTTTATGGAATGGGCTGATTGGATTTGGGGAGGAATTATCATTACATTGATCTATTTGGATTGGTGTCCTCATTTGGGTTGTTATTGTCACAACATTTCGGCCATTGTACCCTCCAACCTCCTTTAGGTTTCTGTTATATTTAAGGAATTTCAAACCAAGCTTTATGCAGTTCATAGGAATGGATTGTTCTCATTCCACTGACCATAGTGGAAGATATATTATATCAGTTAATTTTTACAACTTAATCGAGTAATGCTGCTTATTCTTTTTCCACCAGAGTTATGACTTTCATTACCTAACCCAGGGATTGCACTCATGACTACCAGAATAGAACAATGTATAATATTTGGTTTTACTCAAAATTATTTTTTGTAGAAACTTATTGATGCAACTTTTAACACTAACCTAATTGCTACACTGTTATATTTTTTAATCATTACATTGTGTATATTTTATGACTGAATCAACACATCAACTAAGGTATAATTTAACAATTTCATTGTTAGAAATGCAAAATAAGATGAAAAACATTGTGCAAAATGTTATTTTAAGTGCAAATAAAAAAAGAAAAAGGGAAAAAAAACTCACGGTCATTTGAAAACAACGGCATTGATCCTGAAATTTTATTTGAATCCTTTTGCTTTCACTATTTGAATTGCATTGACAAAAAGTTGTTGTTGAGAATTGAGGCTAATGACTCATTCAGATCAGTGTTTACATAATAACCTGCATGGCTGAGTTGTATCTCAAATGTGAGAAAGTGTCTACTAAGTCAAATTAATCTCTCTTTCCTTGCCTCTATCTCAAGCCAGGCTCACGTGTCGACCTGAACATGGATTTGTCAGCTTAAACATCCAGCCAGGTTAAGAAGCAGCAACAAACATAGGCAGGATGGATTTATTTGAATAGAGAGAAAAATTGAACAGACAGTTATAATAATTATACGTACCAGGGAAAGAAGAAAAAATAGAAACAACGATTAAACAATGAATAACGTTTTTTTTGTAGCTATCACATTTTTAATTAAATCTCTTTTAGTCAAACCCAACTATGATGCATTCCACTCAAAAAATATTTAGAAGTCCAAAGCAAAAACAATAAAGATAAACACAAGAGATGACTAGAAGCCAAAAGACCTCATCATAATTCTGCCAAATTTCATGTAATTTAAAGTGGTTTGACCAGTTAAAATGGTTTTGACTAATAATTGGCAAGATAAAGACTATGAAATTACAACAAAGAAAGATTTGTTTCTGAGCGAAATTTCAGTGTTATATCATAATGTGCTGTTTATGGTATTGGAATGCTACTAGTTGTGAAGAAGGTGTCTATTGCTGCTGACAAGTCATAGGGATAAGGAAGAGAAAGGAAAAAGGTAAAAGCAAATTGAGTAGATGACCAATTCTAATTCAGTACCAGCACAGAAGAGAGAGATACTTATTTTCTTTATGGTAGTGCTTTTATAGAAATTAAGAGGCTCCAAGATGAATTTGGCAAACAAAGGTATAACAAAAATGTTTTGATTGGATTGAAATTTCAAAAAAATGAATGTCATTGTTCAGAGATAAAATTAGTCAATGGAAAATACAAAATAAAATGAGGGATATTACAATGCACATTTTATTAAGAGATGGAAACATGCTATAATAGGATTTAAAAAATCTAAATATTAATTTGAATTTTGTAACTTTAATGTCTACATAAACATAATTTACAATGCATTTCTCTATCAATTATTTTTAAGGCAGGAAACCATTGAACAATAAATTTCTCTAATATTAAACCCAATTTGAATAGAAATAATGCCTGGTACCCCACCCAAAATACACAAGTTGTCACAAAGAGACTCTAGAAATAGTAAAATGAAATTTTAAGTAGTCTGGAGATACAGATATAACATTGAAGCACACTAACATCAATGTGAGTCATGTAATATCATTGCTATTTTTTGTTCTCAAAAAGATAATATCAAAAATAAGCCAAGAAAGATTTTATCTCAAATAGAACAAAAAGCATTTTTCCTTGTGAAACTTTGAATCAATTTTCATTATTTCATTTCTTTTAAAGTGAATATAACTGCTGAGGGCTGTGAACGAACAATGGAATTCAAATGTACAATTTCTGTAATTATTTGCTAAACTATTCTGTTATGGTGTAATTCAATGATGAATAGTTTGCAACCCTTTTTAATGTATTTTGTTGCTAAACTACTCATAGTACATTTCTTCAAATAGGGGAACCAGGGTTCAGTGGATCAGGAAAATTAATTTTTGTTAGAAGCTAATTTTATCAATAGATTTGGGTACAAAAAGAAAGATCAACTCAAATGACTGTGAAATAAGTTCTATGAAGATAAAAAAAGTAAGATCTCTCTAAGTTAGCAGTTTTTGTTTTTTTCAATTTCTGAGCCACTGTGCATCAGTCCTAGCACACAGCGAATAATTCCCTGGGGAACAGTGAATAAATATTCGATTGCATGTTCCAAAAAAAGTGCCAAAGCGAAACCAACAACACATTTTAATTAAAGTATAGTTGAATCGTAGACTAAGTGATCATAAAAATCTCTTGAACATTCATTGGCAAAAGTTAGGCACACCAAAGGGAGCATTTGACTCAAAATCACATTTGCACAGTCTCAAAAGCAATTGAAGAAAAAAAATGATGCAGAAGCAAAATTGAAATGGTCTTTTAGTATCTTTGTAACCTACATGAAATGAATGGACAGGATCATTTTTAATTAAAAGAAGTGATCCACTGTGTGCCCTGATTCACTTTGTCCCACACATACCATTGAGAAAGATAGCTTTACATCTCTCTAAAGAACAAGCACAGTCATTGTAGTTTGGATAAGGAATAATCTTAAGACAATCTTAATTTCACCTCATATAACACAATTTGTAAATCCTGAATACTTGCGGTTCTAAGGTAAGAGTACCTCTAAATATTACTTCTGGTTTGAAAGTAGGTCCCTTAGCTTGCACACTGTGTAGCAAGCAAGTAAGTCTTCCATAAAATTAGATGATGGAACGTGTTGACTAGAGAAGAGGAAGTAGTTTTGTGTAACTACGTTTGTATAAATCATTGATTCTCTGCACCCCATGATTCCCAGCACCCTGGTTCCCCTACCCACTTACAGACTAGTGTAACAAAGTATGATTTTTTTGCCACACCTGTGAAGACTATAAGAAGCTACTTAACTGTCAATAATACTGGGCCTTAAACAAATTTGGCTTGCATGATCACTGGTGCACTGTAATAGAACTTTTCATCTTGCTGAATCCATGCAAATTTCATGTTTCTTATTGAATTCTTTTGTTGATGTGACAAATTCTTCCAGTTTTATTTGTGTCACAATTTATATTCAACAACAAAATCCAAGTATAAAAGGTGTAAACAGCTATCCCCCCCCCATATACTGTGAGAATAATGATCAAATTGTTTGGCAAATTTCCATGTGTTTATAGAGTCTTCCTCTAAGAAGAAGAAGAAGAAGAAGAAGAAGAAGAAGAAGAAGAAGAAGAAGAAGAAGAAGAAGAAGCAGCAGTTCTTCTTCTTCTTCTTCTTCTTCTTCTTCTTCTTCTTCTTCATCTCTCCATCTTGTATTCTGTTGGCCTCGGTTTCACCTTTGATCTCTGGGGATCCATGTTGTGAGTCATGATGTCTATTGGTTGTCTATCATTCATGCAACATGGCCTGCCCATTACCATTTGAGTTTTTTAATAGATTTTATGATGTCTCTGACTCCCGTTACCTTCCCTATATTATATGCTGTCTTACTAAATAGTGTCTCAGTTGCTTAATCTAATTTTTGCTGTAACTTACAAATGCATCACACTACGTAATTTCTAGAAAGATTTTTGTCAACACATTAATTTATTTCAAACACAATCAGTCAGAATAGTTTTTATTTTTATTTTCTGATCATTTAAGTTCATTTGCTTCAAGATTTTGCAAATAGCAACAGTTTCTCTGTAAAAATCTTATAGACAAATATCTGTGAGGACCTCAGTCAAATTAGATGCCTCTGCCTGATCTCTATATTTTCCCTGGAAATTTTTCTTCTTACCATACGGATACACCTGATTAAAACATATTTCAATACATGATGAGATTCCATGCAAATACCTTTTACTAAATGTTTACTGTCAAATATCATTTTGTAGTCTATTATCAAAAAGTGGTTTCCATTTGGTTTCAGTCTTTCCTGCTCTGAAATATCAAAACTGTCTTTTGACATCCACTTTTTGATGACCTTGAAAAACACTTAATCAAATTAGAAAGTCAACTCACAAAATGATAAATTGTAAAAAGAAAATACTAAAATTTATTAACCAAAATTAAACTTTTACCTACGTGAATAGACAGTAATTTATTGGTGCTACAAGCTGAAAGGAGGGGAACAATATGACAGATTATCAACAGGTATGATATGATATGTTACAAATTATTGACAAATAAGTGATAAACAAATAAGTAATTGGGATTATCCTCATTATTGTTCTGACCTTTTGTTCTAATCAAAAGTAATTGTAATTAACAAGGTTTTAAATTGTAGTGGGAAAAAAAGAGAGAAAAGCATCAAACCTTGAATATGAATGACTTTCTAACACATTAATGTGTTGCTAAACATTAAATAACAAAATACAATCATTTTATAACAGGAACAGGACCGTTCTTTTAATGACTTTCATTAAACACAAATGCATTTTCCGGAGGGCAGGAGGGTGATATATTAAACCATAAAACAAAACAAGATATGAAAATGGAAATTCCAGAAAAGTTCAATTTTCATACGAGTGAAGACCAACTTAAACACGGTAGATGAGAGCCAAATTCCACTACTGTAAAAGAACAATTTATACCAAAAAAAAAACAAATGATACTAATTACACTTTGCCTTCGCGTGAGGATGGAGGCTATCTCAATTACGTTGTGTAGGAATGATTAAAGTGATTGTTATTTGAATTTACACTTCTATTATGGTAATAGTCTGGCTAAGCTGAAAAAGTATAAGTCACCAAAAATTTTATCAGCTTACATTCATGATCTTAAAATCTAAGTTTTCTCCCTTCCATTGCAACACAATTTTTACTTCATTTTTTGTTAAAAAAGAGTGAAATTTTCAAGGAAATAAACACCAGAGACCAGAGAGTTGAAATTCAACAAAAGAATATTCATAAATGATCAGGAAAAGTCACAAAAGATGAGCATGAAAATAATGTAGAACTCATAAGCATTAAAGAATATACACGCCACAATCTTAGTATAAAGAAAATCTGTTGTATGTTTTAGATTTAGGTCCCCCCATCTACACATTTTAGTACGTAAGAAGTATTTGTGGTTTGTGTGGCATGTAGTCACAGAGAAAACAGATCTGTTTGTTGCAACTAATTGATGAAAGTCTTTGGACTTAACAACATTACGATGTAATAGAAGTTCTGGTTGTAAGAAGAAAAAAGTTTGTGATAAGATTTTGTAGAAAGTTCATAGTTTGTCATCCCAGTTGCAAGAATAATCAAAAGTTTCTGCCAGTCTTCGTGTAACACTTTATGAATGTGAAAAAAGTTTTTGTGTGAATGTTGGTTGGTGCTCTGGGTCAGCAGACAATCTTTAGCTGTGGGACTGGGAATTTTGCAAGCATGCATGCATGCACTGCATGGATATGGAGGAGTGTATCAAGTCTTCCTTCTTTCTCTGCAGTGTGGTACACCCGTCATGTTAAGCTACATTGTTGGGGCACCCTTCTTTGCTCTTGATGCCAGCGCCATGCGTAGCAATGTGTTTCTGCTGTTGGATTGGAAAGCATATCATGAGATTCATGGTTTGGACAATGTGCCAAAAGAGATTCCATGAAGGCAAGCATTCCACTTCTGTACAACTGGTCACTTACTTTCAGTATTAGCCCGAGGTTGTGGTCAGGATTGAGAGGGAAAGGATCCTTTCGTTGGAGTTCAACAAAAGGTGAGTGAAAGTTACACGGCTGTGTTGCATGAGAAGTGCTAAATTAGAGTGGCATTTTGAAGTCACTGAAGAAAATTTGGTGATTGGAAGAGACTAATCAGCCCAGCCCAGGGTAGTTTAGGATAGATCTGTCCTTCTTGGGTTGAAAACAGTTTATCTTAGCAAGGGAGAAAATGAGCATCGCCCCCCCCCTTTTTAGTCCCCCTTTTTTTTGTTTCATATCCCCCTTCCTCCCCTATTGATAACAGAAAGAGAAGCTGTCAGGAAGATGTGGGAATTTTCAGTATTTTTTCCTCCTCTTGCCCACATCCCTTTTTCACCTGGTTAACTTACTGCTCTGTCATATTAGACTTTTTGGGTAGTGGGGGGTCACATACTAAGATTTTTAGTAATTATATATTGTCCATTGGGTTTTTGCTTGTTTTGATATTACATAATTATCATTTTTTTTATCCTCCTCCCATGAAAGATTGTAAACGTGATTATTAAATAGGATTTTCATAGAAAAACTCTTGCATTGTGTGAATGGAGAATGAAAGAAATATTTGGAAAAATATGTTATTTTGGTGAAAAGAATATTGAGGTAAGATTGGGTTGGCAAATGAAACTAGTCAAGATAATGATTAGATTGAGGAGACCAGCCTTAATCACCACCCCTTATTTTGATCTTGTATCACAGTTTTTTAAATTTATAAAAAAAAATTGAAAATAAGTACGTCATTCTTCCCTGGCAGCTAACAAGCCTGATCACTTGACCTAAGAGCCATTGGCCTTCATCCTGGGGCAACATTTAATCAACCTGTCATTTGGATGTGAATACTTCTTCATCTCACTGTTGATTCCACATTTTCTAGAACTCTGCAGTATTTCATGGATACAACAAATAATGTTCAAGTAAACCTTTTGAATGCAATACACTTCCTAGAACTTCTAGACAATTTCTGAACAACTTCACTTACATGTGCTATTATTAGCACACTATTTTGATTCCTCTATTCCCCCAGTCTTGTCTTCTAAAGATCATCTCTTAGCAGGCTGTAAAGAGTTTAGGTGAGCTGGTATCATCTTGTCTTACCCATTTTAGGAGCTGAAAGGGCTTTGAGTAGCCTGATAAAAGAGTTGCTGTGACTGTATATATGTTTCAGCACTTCCACATATACTGGATCTTCACCTTGTAGAGCGATGGTCTCCATGACCTTAGGGATTTCCAATGAGTCAAAATCAATAAATGCTATACAGCAAGTGGTAGCTTATATTCTGCTGCTTTTTCTTCCAGCTGATTTATTGAGTGCAAGTGATCCATGGTCGAGTAGCTTCTTCTAAAGCCAGTTTGCTCTTGTGGTTGATTTTTATTGTGTTTTTGTGATTCGGTTGGTGATGGTTTTTGTGAAAAGTTTGTAGATGCAGTTGAGTAGGCTTAGAAGTCTGTTGTTGTGGAGATCTTTTAGGTTTCCTTTTTTAATTCAAAGAATTATGATTGCAGTGTTTCAAACATCTGGGACTTTACTTTGTTTTAGGCACAAGTTGAAAAGGATGGCCAGTTTCCTTGTGATGATCTTACCTGCTTTTCTGAGTAGATCGATGGTGATGTTGTCTGGTCCAGAGGCCTTTCCTTTTTTGTCAGTTTGATGGTTTGTTACACCTCCCACGGGGTTACTTCCGGGAAATCCACAGATTGATTGCTTGTGTCTTGCATATCATGTTCATTGTTTTGTAGTCCTTGTTTGTATGAATAGAGTTTTTGGTGAAATTCTTTGGTACGTTTGACAATCCAGTCTCTGTTTGTGACTAGGTCTCCATTTTCTTTGAGTATGCTGGTTATTTGCTTTAATCCTGATTTGAACCCTTTGTTTAAAAGAAAAAATTTTTTTTGTATTAATAATTGTATCGTTGGTTTTAGGAAGCCCAATAAAGGGACATCAGTGGAAATCTGGAAAGAGGAAGGACGAACAAAAGTCACCATGACACAGTAAGAAGGATTGTAAAGAAGACACATATAAGTATTTTCACAAACAAATAAAACATACATTTAATGCATAGATATTTATATCAATACAGGACTCAAAAGGAATACATGTGAGAAAACATTGATTCGATTGTGAAGAGAAGAGTGAGATAGGAGATAGCTTCTGAGTAAAAGATAGGAGCTATGTGCCAAGTAGTAGTTATGTGTTAATGAAGCGGAGGTGACTGAAATGTTATAAATCCATTGGGCTTGGAGAGGATCAAGAAATGGTTTGGGAGATCGGGTATCAGTGTATATGCCTAACTGCCAAATTGTGGGCAATGTATTTGTGATCACATATGAGCTACTGGGGGTTATTCTCAGGTGCTGAAAAACCACAATGGACATGCTATTTAAGACACAGAAAACATATGAGGTTTAGCCCATGTGCACTTCCCAAAGTAAGGAGAATTAGAAGATAGATAATTATGACTGTGGTGTATTAAATGCATTGCCATTTCATTCATGAGAGATGTAGGTGCATATGTTTTTTAGGCTAGAGAAGAGAACATGATTGAAAAGCTAAGTGTATGAGAGATGCCTCTACATCTGTGAAATAAAATGGGCAATGTTTATTACAGTGTTTGGTCATGGTGGGGAAACTATAAAGTTCTGATCGGCTGGGAGGCTGGAGAAATAGTACAGATCCTAGGGAGAAGGAGAGAGAGAAAGAAAGAGTAACTGGTTGATGTAGGGGCAAATGAGCAAATGAACACGTGCGTTCAGGGTTTTTATAGGGAGTCGTCATCGGAAGTGACGTTTTGGATATTAAGCTAAAAGTAGGGATTTGTACTTAATTTTGACTCAGAGTGAAGGGGACACCACTATTGCAATTAAAAAAGTCACTGCTAAAAATTCACAAGAAAGAAAATGAAAGTGTAGCAGAATGAAATTGGAAAATCATTAGAGAATGTGAAAAGATAGAGATCAACACATTGAAAAAATCTAAAATAGCAAAGAAATTAAAAATAAAATAAATAAAACCATACGTGGTATGAGCCAATTTATATCTGTTTTCTAAATTATTCATTAACATGAGAAATTTCAAAAACTCTTCAACACCTATTCCAAACCTCCCATGTGTTTGTTCTCTTGTTAAGAAAGTGACTTGTATAGGCATACAAAAGTAGCTTGCACCAGAGAAACAAGAATCTAAATTAACCCCTTTGCATAAACGCAAAATAATTTACATAAGGATGTCAAGTGGAGAGGGGAAAATAAAACTTTAGTTTACATAAGTGTTTGCATTATTTAGAAAAACGTGTACATCTTAAGAAAAACGTGTACATCTTAAATCAAATTTGTTGGAGTGACTTATGTTGATTGCAGATTTTTAGGCAAATATAACAAGAGTCTTCCTCTCTAAGTTCTATAAACAAAAATGAGGGTCAAGTGTATTGCTCATGTGTAGTAAAATAGTCAATTTCACTTGTATAATATATAATGAATGTGTATGCAATAGGTTAATTGTGGTTGTTAACATGCCTTTTCTTATAGTGAGTAAGCAGCATGTTGCATTCAGGGTTGATGCTAATGAAGGCAAAGATATAAAGGTGTGAAGTGTGACATTTGTTGAATTCCAATATGCTTATAGACTTTCTGTAGCAGTAGCTCACTGGAATATCTGACTCCATCAGTTTTAAGTAAATTCCAACTTCAAAATTTAATTTTAGATAAGTTGAAATATCAAGCAGCAGCTTAGATATGCAAGAAGACAGAGACAGATTACTATTAGCTTTGTTTACCCCTATAAGCAGTAAATCACAGAAAGCATAGATTTGATAAAGTATTGTTGACGGAATTGGAAGATGTCGATTTTAATTAACAGTTGAATAAAAATATTTATAACATTCATCAAATACAAATGGAAGGTTAATTTTATAGGAGCACAGGATTTGCAAAGAAATATTTGAGTGGAACAAAAGGCTCATTAAACACACATTGTAAGTTATATAAGTTTAATGTAGAAGAAAAGTTCAAATGTATGAGTATTCATTTTAAGTGTCCCGTACCAGAAAGGTCTTTGGTCAAAGTTTGGCTGTGATGTACAATGTGGGTGGATGGGGGATGAGTGAGAAAGTCACTTTATCAAAAAATTTGAGAAGAAATATGTTAAGAAATAATTCTTACCATGATCCCTGACAAGTTTATGTGATTACTAGGCCCAAAATACAACTGCTAGACAAGCAAGTGGTTGAAGTTCTGCAGAAATGATCCTAGTTTTCAAACATCCATGCACACACAGAATGGTTTTCAAAGTTGGCCTCCACATGAACTTCAGCAAGACGAAGATCATGTGCAACAACCACATCAGAGATAAAAATTCTGAGATCAAAATCGAAGTCACAGAACTAGAGGAAGTAGATCACTATCTAGAACAACGAATCTCCATGAGATCCTCAAAAGAAGAAGAAATCAAATGAAGAATCACCCTAGGATGGTAAGCCTTTGACAGAGCAAGCTCAACCTTCAAAAACAAGAAGATCCTATTAAAAAGGATGGTGTACAACCTATATAATCCTCCCAACAGTCAATGGAGCTGAAACATGGAACCTAACCAAGAGACAGATCAGCAAATTGAGAACCATGCAATGTGCACATGAAAGAATTATGCTGGGCCTTACATGGAGAGGTCACAAGACAGCACAGTACGTCAGGAAGAAGACAGGAGTCAGGGATATCGTAAAATCCATTTAAAATCTCAAATGGCAGTTGGGTGGTAATGTTGCAAGAATGACAGAAAACCGATGGACATTGCGACTCATGACATGGATCCCCAGAGATCGTATGCACAACTGAGGCTGGCAGAGTATTAGATGGTGAGACAAGCCAGACAAATTCAGAAAATACTGGCACCGTGACACAAATCTTGGGGAAGGTCTATGTCCAATGACGGAAGTTGAAAGAATGATGATGATGATGATCAAGCAGACTTGATACCATGAACAGCCATTTGAAAACTTGTCAAGGATGGAAAATTAATGGGCATATTTATTTAGCAACCATCTTGGACACCATCCGGAAGATTATATGTGGACTTTTAATATGTTTTTGAGCACACCTGATACCACAAGAAACCATGAATAAACCTTTTGTAGCTATTGGGGGAGGGATATTTTTTCATAAATGCACTCGACTATACACATATTCCTCATTTCAGTTTCTTGTTGATCAACGCTAAAAACTTGTACATAGATTTAATGCACAAAAAGTCACATGAACAAAATGCATGTTTACCCACAGATACTGACAGATGCATACACACATATATATTCATGATTGAGCATGTTTCACATAAACTCTGACACTAGTATAAATACTAATCAAATATACCATCAGAAAGACACATACATGTTCAAAAATATTTAACACGATTATAATGATAAAAACATAGATAAATAAACAAAAGTAGAGGATTTTTGCCAGTTCATAAAACTGAAACCATTGTGGGATATATCCAGGTTGGAATGTGAACTGTTTGTTGAAATTATGGTTCTGGATGGTTCTAGTAGTTCTTGTTAAGGAATGGGTGCTGGCTGCATGAGAGGGTCCACGTGGGCGTCAGTAGGAATGTTGATGAAGGAAGACAGCTATACAGAAAACATGCGCGCCAGGTACAAAGGTGGACGCAGATATCAAATGGAGCAAAAAGATACATACAAATATTTAGATGTGAAAAATGAGAGATATGTTTAATGCACAAATGAAGAATGTAAATGAAATACATGGAATGGTAACATTAATTCATTTGATTGTGTAAAGAAGAGAAGAGTAGACGCCTGTTAGGTTTAGGTTATTCCTGGGCATAAAAATAAAATATGGCAAAGAATTTAAGGGACATGTGGCAGAAAGGGTCTTATGTCATTTTGTCTATTTATTGAATGGAGCCTGATAAGTCGGGCTTGTTATAATGAGTGGTATAGCTGACCAAGCTAGTTTAGAAAAACACGGTTAAATAGGATAGATGCAAGAAGGAGCTAGAGCAGAATAAATAATGAACACAGTGTTTGTGTGGTTGCCCAAAATAATAGTTGCAGAGTTTGCATTTAATAACTGTGAATTTCTTGCGAATACTCACATCAAGGAAGAAAAGTGATAAGACAATATATGTATAGCCACAGTCAATGAATAGAGACTATGCCATCCGTAAGTTTAGAGAGAGGTAAAGGGAAATAACCAGCTTGATAATAAATATGAGAATAAATTGAGAGAAATTTTTGTACATCATTGGTGAGGAGGGTACAAATAAAATTGCCTTTCAAGTAATATCCACCTTTGTGGTTTCTCATAAGTCAGTATTTTGAGTTATATACATATTTTTCAGACAAGTGGAATCAGCATTTCAATACTGATTGAGAAGCTAGCTAGGTGCAGGTGGCATTCTCAGAGCAGGCAAAAAAATCAAATCGAGTGAACAGTAATCCACAAATAAGATTCTGTTAAATATTTTTTATGGTTATTTTTCGACCACTTTTGCTTATGTTCATCAGATCCATTTTTGGAAAAACTTTTTTGAAGTTGTTTCAAGCAAGTATTACCTTATGTTTCATAGAATTTCTTCCATAGTTTTCTGTATTAATATGTGTGGAAGATAAGGATCCTTTTGATGAATTTCTAGTATTAATAGAACTTTTTTCTCTTTGAAATGTAAAAAGGTTTTTTAAAACAATCTGGAAGTTTTTGATTGGTATAATCATGAACTAATAAACAATTTTTTAAGGTTATGCTATCTTTCACATGATTTACAGTAAATACATAATCTTTGTCATTGTTTTTGTCATTAAAGGTATTATAAAAGTTATCAGTGTTTCTAATGGTATTATTGTTATGAGCTATGATTCTAATAGCTGCATTTTGTAGCATTTCAATTCTGTTTAGTATTGTTTGAATGGCAAGTCCCCAGACCTGGCATCCATATGGCAAGGAGGGAGATAATATAGCATGGTGAAAAAAATAGTTCATGAGTATTTAGATTTGGTCTAGTTTTATAGAGCATTCCATTAAACCATTTAAGTTTGATTTCTAGCTCTAGGCAATTATCAAAGCCATCAAGATTTTCATCAATATACACACCAAGATATATTATGTGGGAAGTGGGGTAGATTCTTGGGCAATTATTTCAATTTTAATATTTACAGGTAATTTCACTGAAGATTAGTTCTGTTTTGTCAGTGTTTAATGAAATTCTATTGGCCAATAACTATTTTTAGAGACATTTTAGATTAGAATTTAATCTTATTTGTAATTTTTCAATGACTTATTTTTTGCGGATTGTCAAAATTTTTTTGTCACTATGGATACTTAGTCAATCCAGATTTTGGTACCACCAACATTAGAATAAAAAATGTTAATACATGATATCCTCTTTAGCCATGTGGCTATGGAAATTGGGATCAGTGTGTATGCCGAACAGCTAAGTTATGTGTGATATGTTTGGGATTGCATGTGAGCAACCTGGGGGCCATTCTCTGATGCTGGAGAACACATGGCGGACAGACTAAGTAAGACAAAAAATGCATGGGGTTTAATCCATGTGTGCTTCCTGACACAGGGAGAATTAGGAGACAAATCATCATTACTATTCACAGTGGGAAATGACAAAGTTTGGATCGGCTGGGAGGCCAGTAAAATAATACCAATCTTAAAGAGGAGGAAAGAAAGAGAGAGAGAGAGAGAGAGAGTAATCAGTTAGAAGTGAGAGTGTCAATAAGCCTAACCGGCTAGAGGAACTGTAGCAAAAAAGCGATTGAACATGTGTGTTCAGGGCTTTTATAGGGGATTGTCGTAGGAATAGATGTTTACAATATCTAGCTAAAAGAAGAGTTTAATTCTTAACTAAAAGTATATGGTGCACCATAAAAGTAACTTCACACACAGATTGCAACAAAAGCTTCTTTATATCTATCATACCCCTAAAGGTGTCCTTTTGGACATAAAAAAAGTCTCAATGGGAAATTAACAATGGCCACCACCTGCTTTTATTGTACTTTACAAATGAAATAGAAAAATATCTATTTCCTTTTTGAATTTCGATACAGATTTATCATTTGATTTGCAATTACAATGTACTCATTTTCTAGCTGAATTTTAAGTTTTGCCTTTTCAATTCAAAAGGTAAATTTGAATTATATACTTGCCTTCTATCATTTTCAATATTCATTCTTCAATATACTTCTTAAATTTAAAAATACCTTTGGCAATTTAAAGTAAATGCTTATATGTTAAATAATGTAAAATTGTGCTCTTGATATTTCATGTTCAAGTCCTGACACACTATTTTCATTTATAATAAATCTAAAACTATGCTCATCTATTTCAAGTAACAATTTAAATGCAATTTCCAGTTGAACCAAGATATATTATGCATTTTATTAATTTGATTAATTAAAAAATTTCACTTTATTACAATACGGTGTAGGTTGAGTTCAGACACACTCGAGTGTGTTGATCAGGACTCAGTTGTATTATCAGGTGTGGATCAAGTGCAAATGCAGCTGTTGCATACAAGTTAAAATGTATTCAAAGGTGAACAGCCCTGAGATATGTTCATCCATGTTTGAATCTGGCGAATTGTGCTCTGTTTGTGTGTGTATGACATTGAGGTATACCTTTCATTTCAATCGATTTAAATGTATTTGGCATCATCCTGAACATAATATTCTTGATGTAATGTCATTTCAACAAGTACATTTCTCTGTCTTTCATTGATGGGTTGTCATTGTAAATGTCAAAGATGTAATCACATCTACCATTGCTGTGGTATAGCTCAATGATCTGTGTGAAAAATAACAGGCACAGATGTGTAGAGCATGAAATTTCAAGATATATTGCAATTTACATTACCCAATACCATTTTCTGGGGTCTGGAATCATGCAGTAACTTATATCTTTGTGGAGGACAGTAGCAAAATTTAACTAAATTTTGGCCTGTCATGCAAACTTTTCTGAAAGGTCTTGTTATATACAACCATAAAATCAGGAATGAGTCTATACATTTAAAATGAAGACGACCCCACACCCTAGAACCTATACTGTAACAGTGTTTTCAATATTCATTTTATTGAAAAAACTCTATTCCTAGGACTTTTTATGTGCAAAAAAAAAAGGCTCCAGAAAATGTGTTCATCTTGTTATAATTTGCCAAATGTCTGTCTGTCTGTTATTGCATAACTCGAGGATGCCTAAAGCTATGGCCATCAAATTCGATGTGGTCATTGATGAGACCCTGGAGCACGTTCAAGCACATTAGTTTTCAAAAATTCCTTGAGTTTTATCGATTAGTTTCCATCAACAATTTCGTCTATCCAGAATTCCTCTTCTGAATATGTGATGATTCCACTGAAAAAGTGCTCATCGATCAGATTTT
Organism: Thysanoteuthis rhombus; assembly: GCA_963457665.1. NCBI lineage: Eukaryota > Metazoa > Mollusca > Cephalopoda > Oegopsida > Thysanoteuthidae > Thysanoteuthis > Thysanoteuthis major. The sequence continues at coordinate 38,911 of CAUOPZ010000566.1, read as the reverse complement.
CCATATTTCAATTAAAAAATCCAGTGAAAAATCTAGATTTCCTTGAAATTTCCTAGAAATCTTTGTAGGCTCTGCCTCAGGAACTAGCTGAAAATTCTACCCTAGTCACAATGATTAAACAAGTTTGAATCCACTAAATGCATTGCAAGTTGACTTCCACTCTGGCATGTACTGCTGCAAATCAAAGAGTAGCAAGAATTGAATTATAAACTTTGCATTTTCTTTATGTACTTGTCAGTACAAAAGTGGCACATACACGCACAAATACACTGTTTAACAAGAGTCATTGATATATTCAGTAACTTTTTGTAGAGAATTTTCTTCATCTCAAAGAAGAAAAAATAATCAATATTAGAATTTAATGTAATTGGCTTCATTGCCAAGGTAGATGACTGTGTTTTATTCATTTATTCATTCATTTATTTGTTACTTGAAATAATAGAGAAATGAAAACATCTGCCATTTTGTCAAATGAGCGACGGCAGATCTTGCGATATTGCGAGTCATGAAAGAGTCCTTGTTTAAAGGGAACTGATTAAAACACGGGACATACTTTTCATGGCCGACAAATATAAGGGAAGCAACTTTTTAATGCAAATCTATTAATCAATGTAAAGATTTCAGGTTCACCAAACATCAACAGAAATTTAATGTCTTTTTAAAGATTAAATGTCGAATGAAAATATTTTCACTACAGAATTGCAGAGGTTAGCTTAAGTGTATATGCACGCTCGTAAGCAACTATTTAATGTTGTTAACACCCAAAATGACCCCGTATGTGAAGCTCACGTATAAGTTAATTTTATCGTCAAAACCGTTAAAATGATTGACGAAAAATCTGACACAAAAATATTTTGGTACATTACTTATATTTTGAAGACTGATCGTGTAAAAATTTTCAACTATGTAAACAAAGAATATATCGTAATAATTCTCATTAGGAAATTTTCAAATTTTTACGCAAAAAACAGCTGTATTAAAAAAAAAAACTTGAAAAAAAAATCAACGAAAGCTTCCGTTTAACTATAAAATTATTGAATGGTTAAAAGCTGTCAGGTGTACACTAAATCCTGTTTTGCTAGATGGTGCGATTTCGATTCTTGCTCTTCATTTTAATCGTTTATTGTTTAATAGTTGCCGTAGAATTAGTATCTGATTCAAAGTTGTGATAAAAGGAACTGCAAATTAGGATGAAAGTAAAAAGCTGGTAAAAAAAAATCATAATAATAAAGGGAAGTAACTTGCTTTTTTTGCCTCAACAAACATATTGATATTGTCCCTTCTCGTGACCGCAATAAGAATAATCCTTTATTTTTTGTAGAGAACATTTAATCAGTAATAGTGATATCTTGATCAAAATCAACTCTTCTATTGTTGTGGGCCAGTGGCCCGTGGCCACCCGTACTGCGATCCACTGAACTTTTTCGCTGAAAATCGACACGTAACCGGAAACAAAATCGTATAAAACTTGATTTTATCCTCTGAATCTTGGTGTCTTTAGTAAGGAGAGAGACTGGAGAAAAATATGAGTTAAAAATTATTCATGTACTCTTTAAAGGACTGGAGATTTATTAGAAAATGAATCGCGTATATGTCGTAACAATTTAAATCAAACGTTTGCAATAGCAATTAGCAGGGGGGAAATCTCTGCAGTTTTAACCCTCAAAAAACATCTACATTAAAAAAAAAAAAAATTAAAAATCAACTACGCATTAGATTTTAATAAATTTTGTTGTACTTGTCTAATAAAGAAGGAAATTTATTTTGAATACGTTACTATTCCGAATTTTGGAAAAAAAATGTTCCTTGTGATAATGCTCCTCCTTAAATCATTTGATTATTTATTTCTGGCCAGAGACCAGGCATAATTATTACATACGAAAAAACCAAGTCCTCTTAAATATATAAGGTTCACTTTTTTTTTGAAAATTTGGCCTGTAAAAATGTAACTTGGGAATTTGAACAACAGGAACGTGAAGTGAAAGTATGACTCTTATTGACAACAATTTTTCTCATCAACTTCGAATTTATGGTTATTATCCGTGAAAAGAAATATTCTAAAACTTTTTTGAGAATTTTTAAAAAATCGATTATGTTTTAAAATTCTTGTTTTATTCTTTCGCACAGAGGCCACCGTTAGGATTTTTTGATTATAATGTAACAAAGACAAGAACTCAAATTTGAGGAAAAAATTCTGAAAGTATTTTCTCAATTGTTTTTGTTGTATTTAAATTGACTGGCAATTTTTGATAATTAATACAAAGCACCCTGTTTGTACTGCTTCAATTCAAGACAATTGTGAAAATGGTGGTCTTCATTATGACCATTCAATGATGTAAGTGAATATATCTAATGAAAAAAAACCTTTGAGATAACTATAGTTTTAGATTTTTTCAATTACAGACTTGAATTTTTGAATATTTGAAATATCACCCCAAATGGCATTGAAATGTTTATTTTGTAGTTTAAAACCTAATATCGACTTTTGAGAGCTTGATTCTACGTTGGAAAATTGTTGTTTTTTCAATAGATAACTGTTTGGACTTTACTATTCTAGAAAAAATTTAAGAACAAATTCTTTAAATTTCAATTGCGTTTTCAAAATGGCGTGGAATTGTGCTGCAGAAATGCCTACGTATATCTCTCTCTGACAAAGCATGATTTACCTAACTTAAAGAAGAAAGGTTTTCGTTCTCTTGCAGTCATTTTCACTGAAATATCCTATAGTCTCTTCTACCTTTCACCGAAACTAATTAATGATCTTACCCTTTTCTTTCTATTTTCTTCCTTCTTTACTTTCGTTCCGCACTTTAAGATCTTAATGGATTTTTAATTCAGTGGCATGCTATCCTTGAGACATTGCAGGAGTCCAAATGTCCAACACTTATCAATAACAATAGTGCAGACATGGACAGTGAACGAACAAAAGTATTTTCGCTTTTCCGCCGAGCTGTTTAGCTCAATGTTAAGAGCGACGCTACGTTAAAGCTGCTACCTAATCAGCCGCAGGTTCGATTTTTGCAGCAGCCTCATTTTTTAAAATTACCATGGCATCTTTTCTCTTTAACAAAAGTATCATTTAGAAATAAAATTAAATATTTAAAGATAATCGAAGTTGCTTCCCAACACCCGATATTATTACACTCCTCCTTACACTTTCTTGAAGAAATATATTCATATATATTTTAAATCACACTGTTCCTCTGTGTAGAATTTTTCCCAAATGCATCAACGTACGATTTGTTTTTTTTTAAATCTATAAAATTCACCACCCTCTATGAAACTTTTTTCTCTAAATACATCTATTCAAAAGCCTGGTTTTATCTCAAATCCTTTCAAATATACGTTATGTTTTATCGAAGGTGTTTTTCCTGAAACATGAAATATTTCCTGATATCTCTATTTGTTCTCTTTGCCACTGTTAAAAAATGTTTTCTCTTCTCTCTCAACTCCTCGCTTTACAGATTTAAAAGAATGTTGTTCATCCCTTTACTTTCATTATGATATTGCCATATCTGGCGAACTTAGGACCCGCCAGATAAAAACTGTTGTCTAAATTTATAGTATGCTATTACCACGAATGACCATCGAGTCCATTTACGGTAAGTTCACCAAGACAGTGTTACTAATAAGAATGTATGAAAATACGTCAGAAAACATATTCCTCTCAATTACGAAAAAAAAACTTCACTTCAACACGAGTCTATCACTTTTCAAAGCTTCTTTTTCATTTCTTTCGGTTTTTATAAATTTGTTCGTTTGATTATTTTCCTTAAAACTATTGATTTATTGATGAAATTTTTAGTGTATGAATTCATTTATGTATCTGAGTTATTATATTTGTACAGAAAATACATAGAGACGGGTCATTTCATCAATTACAGCAAATCAATTCTCAGAATGCAATTAACATCACCCAGAAAAGATGCCACAAAAGAATTAAAATCAACACTATTACGAATGCATGTAAGAATTCTTGTTAACATATTGCTAACAAAGCACTATAAGCTAGCTCTACGTTTAAGAAAAGGTCGCTAACAAAGCACTATAAGCTATCTCTACGTTTAAGAAAAGGTCGCCACAAGCATTTCCCAGCAAACAGTGTATCGATCTCGCAATATGAAGAACAACAAATCTGCACTCTCTTTGAAATTCGTCGTAAATCAAACCCAAGCAGATTCCAATGATCACACAGACTGTGACACTCACAATTAACCAACTCCTTTTCATCGACTTAAGGGAGTGTCTGTTTTGCAAAACCGTAACCAATATCTTTTTCATGAAAAAATACTTCCACTTCTGCGCCAAAACCCTCGAATTGATACCCACTTCACAAAAAACATTTCCAGTATCACGTCAAAACCTTCATACAACGCCTAGCACAGAGAGAGTGACTGGTTAATCAACCCTTTTACTATCGTAGAACAGTGACCCGTAGCCACCAGTGCATCTCTGTTTGATAAACCTTGTCCCCCTACTAATTGGCCAAATATTTTCTTTCTATCGCTACTGCCTTCACTAAATTATCCTATACCCTCTTATTTTACCTATTACCGGAATTAAATAATGATATACCCCTTTTTCTTTCTTTAATTTTGTTTCTCAAGACAAAAGTCTGAATGACTTTTTCTTTTGGCCTAAAGTCTCCTGTCGAATAATCTATTTACAATGCCTCCATCGTTCCTTTACCTTTAGCGAGTGAAAAGTGTTACACCGAACCCCACCGAGATGTATATGTCATCGCATATTTTGCCTTTAACAAAAGTATCACCTAAAAAAATATTTTAAAATAATCGAACTTGCTTTCACGCCTCCCCCCATATTATTACAGTTAAAAATAAGACCGCTCTATAAATTATCTGACTATACTTAATGAATAAAAAGCCATATTTACCCAATACCCACATCGTCCGAGGCCAGGGTGTTGAACCTGATTTTGCCAGGTAAAGTTTTTTTCTCTCTCCTGATTCTTGTAGTTTTGGGGTGCCTCTTCAAAATACCGGAGGGTGCCAGGTGATATCCTTTGAGCATTTCCAGATATTAACCCTTTATGCCCGAAGCGCCGAAACCTCAGAGTCCTTCCGTCAACACAATCAACAATCAACTACGACAATCCAAGCAGTAACGTGCATTGAGAAATTGACTCCTAAAAGAACAACTACTCCAGAGCTAGGCTTAAACCGAAAGTGAGCAAGCCAACACCTCGGACTCGATTCTTTACATTTTTAATGAGTTGGCTAGCTATCCATGGAATCCTGTACACATTATTATTCTTTCCAGATTCGTTGCGATCTATAAAAGATGTATTAAAAGAAAGGCGTATTTTTAACAAGAAGACTTTAATGAACGATGAGAAAAGACAGGATCGGGGATCGAAGAACAAGCAAGGCATGGAGAGAGTGAAAAAGAGTTATTAGAGACATACATCACAATATGAGAGGGGAGCAAGTTCGATCATTGGAAGAGACAAACAGTCCAATTTTCTTTTCATTACAAAGGAACGAACGAGCATTGTTTTCCAACATCAGGGATTTCCATCATATCAGATAATATCCTAAACACACCACCCAAAAACTGTGATCACTGACTATATCTTCGCGTTCAGTGCTCTTCATACCTCCTTATTCCTCGCTGTCGATTAGAGAAGTCTGTCCGAATTCTAGTCCTCTTATTACATTTATCTCAGGACTTTACTCTCAACATACTTCAAACCACATAGCAAACTCACATCCCTTTGTCTGCTGCTGTCCTTAACAAAAACTGATTACATCCTCCTCATTCTTCTGGTCAGATCCCCACTTCCAGCTATGTAATGTGAACCTTACGAAGGGGAAAAGAGTTATCTCACATTTAACCAGCTGAGAAGTCACCTCCCCTCGACTGTCACCTTTGTGGAGCTTAGTGCAACATTATTATTATTATTATTATTATTATTATTATTATTATTATTATTATTATTATTATTATTTGGAATCTCACACCAGTTGCCTGGTGGTAACCGCTGGAATTTGAGTGACAGCAAGTCTCCTCAAGTCTCCAGCCCTCCTCTCCTAGTACTCATACGTCGCAGTAATGCAGCAGTTTACAGTTTCACACCGGTTGCCCAGTGGTTATCGCTGAAGGCTGAGTGACAATAAGTCTCCTCAGGTCTTCAGCCAACGTCTCCTCTCTCTTTCCCCTATCATGTCAGGGCTACAATTCGATGCAGTCCTTATATCTCTAGCACCTTCCTCAGTATCCGTGCAGTTCCCAGTAGTGCTGTGGTCTGTACGGTCTCAATCCTTCCCCTAATCCCGATCTCCTCCAGTCTCACCCTCAGCGTTTTGGGGACAGTTCCTAGTGCGCCCACTATGACCGGTACTACCCTGGTTTTCATGTTCCACATCTTCCTTAATTCTATTATTATTTGCAATCTCACACCAGTTGCCTGGTGGTAACCACTAGAGGTTGAGTGACAGCAAGTCTCCTCAAGTCTCCAGCCCTTCTCTCCTAGTACTCATACGTCGCAGTAATGCAGCAGTTTACAGTTTCTCACCGGTTGCCCAGTGATCATTGCTGAAGCCTGGGTGACAATAAGTCTCCTCAGGTCTTCAGCCAACGTCTCCTCTCTCTTTCGCCTATCATGTTAGTGCTGCGGTTTGTAATTCCGCTTTCATTTCCCTCCCTCTGTGGGGTCACTGTTGACAATTAACGTTGCAGTCTTTATATTTCTAGCACTTTCCGCAGTATCCGTGCAGTTCCTAGTAGTGCTGTGGTCTGTACAGTCTCAATCCTTCCCCTTATCCTGATCTCCTCCAGTCTCGCTCTCGGTGTCTTTGAGACAGTTCCCACTATGACTGGCACTACTCTGGCGTTTACGTTCCACATCTTCCTCAGTTCTCTCGCTAGGTCCTGGTATTTTCCCCGTTTTTCACTGTTCTTCCTCTTTACTCTATGGTCTGCAGATACAGCCACGTCTACTATTTGGCAGGTCTTCCTCTTCTTGTCTACACTTACTAAGTCCGTTTTTCTTACCTGGATGAGGTGGTCAGTTTGAATTTTAAAGTCCCAGAGTAGTTTGTGGTTGTCATTCTCCAGGGCTGCCTCTGATTTGTGCTGATACCACTTTTCCACATGGTTGAATCCCATTTGTTTACTTATTTCCCAGTGTATAATCGTTGCTACTCTATTGTGTCTGTGCTTGTACTCCTTCTGGGCGAGTTGGCTATATTCACTAGTAATGTGGTTTACGGTCTCATCTCTTTCGCCGCACAGGCGACACTTGCTGTTTGTCCATGTTCTGTCGATTCTTTCACTTTGTTGAACAGCGTCTCGAGCTCTCCCTCGAGCTAATAATAATAATAATAATAATAATAATAATAATAATAATAATAATTATTATTATTATTATTATTATTGGTCATTGTTACCTTTTCTGCAATGAATTCAAAACGTTGTTGCGTTAGATTTCGCTATTAATTTGGGTTAGCGTTTTGTGTTAAGTTTAGGGTTAAGGTTAAGTCAATTACGAAACAAAAGGAAGCAGCAAACTTTATAACACAAGAATGCTGCATCCCACAATTGAAACAGAGTTAAAAATCAAACATCATATCTTTTGGCATTTTTCAAAATTTTATTGAATAAGACTCAGTTCACTGCAACCACTATCCAGGCCATCTGGCTCATGTGTCCTGATATCCACTTACTCTATTGGTGTTCTAGAAAATCAGACCCCCTCTACCTTTCCCAGGAGATGTACTAGACGGTCACGATCGAAACTGCATGTCTTCCTCTCCATGAAATGCTTGCTCAACTCTGTCGGTTCATGCTTCACATCGTTGAGATGCTTGACGAATTTTGTAGATATGAATCCAACAAACAGCATGTCATGTTTAGCACAATCAGCATCATGAACTACATTTTTGGATTAACATGAACCTCCAGAAATTTACCATCTCTTTTAGGCCTGACTCAATCTTGCTGCAGATGTGGTGGTTTACGGCCCAGATCTTAAGTGCCTCTGACTTCAAGGCTATGCAAAGATCCTTCCCGCTCTGTGACTCTTACTTCATGGAGGTGAACTCTATGAACTGAATGCTTCACAGCCCATTCCATATCTCACAAATGTGAGAGAGAATCTCCATACCTGACATGCAAAGTAATAGGGAAGCATCTTCCAGAATGTGGTCAGGTAGAGAGAACAGGCAGCCCGATGTACAACAACGTCATCAGCAAAAGTTTAGCTGTCCTTCTCTTACTCGTAATCTGATCTAAGGTTCTCATCAGGTAATCCGCTTTCTGAAAATGGCCACCCGTAATCACGCTTTTCAACACCATCTCCGAGAAGCCGACTGCCCTCTCTTGCCAGGCCTGGCGAAACGTCAATTTGCATAGACGACGCGCCCAGACAGTTTCATCACGTATCAATTGCAGCCACAACATATCAGCAGTAAACATCACATATCAGCAGCAAACATCACATATCCACTGTAGTTTTCTTTACATATACTTATAGAAGAATCATTATAAAGGCTAACCGAATACCTGTGTCATACTTTCAGGTTTTTCGACTATTATATATTACAACTAGTTTCACTGTGACGTCAAGAATGACGGTATTTATGTGATATATGGATAGATATCGCTTTTTATACACGTAAATAATAGGTATTTGAATCGGCGAATAGCGTAATGCTGATCATAAACAGACAGATATTTTGAAATTCCTTCTTCTATTTTATATTATTTTTTAAATTCAGAATTTTTATTACGTCATTAGAACACGAATGAAATTCTATTTTATTATGCTAGTTGCGTCATTTAGTGTGGCAGTAGATATCTTCGCATTGCTAATTATTGTACATGTAGGTTTGATTCATTTTCTCTATCCGTAACAATGAACTCTTTCACTCAAAAGTAACAAATACATCTAACTACAATTTGAAGCAATGGATCCATCCACATAGTCTTGATTATGGATTCTTATTTTACAATTTGCTGCATAATAAGTTAGTAAATTGTATACATGTAATTGTACCCGTATAAATCGTGAACCACGAATCACGGAGGAAAAATTCGGAATCAGCAGCTCTCAATCTACCTATAATACACATTTCAGGTCGAATTTTGCAAAGAAATGTCAATACGTGTGCGGTGCATATCTATAAACTTTTTTCTATCTGGGATTTTTCTCAGAAGTCATAAGTTAGACAAGTGGAGCCAAATCAACATAATTCGAAGATTTTTTTTAACTATTCATGTTTTTAAAAAAGAATTTTCAAATTTTATTTAACAAGTTTCTGGTTTCCTTTTTCCCATTTGAGGGGTCAAAAGTGAAAGGAGACTTTTTCCTTCCTTCAAGAGGTCAAAAATGAAGGGAGACTTTTTTTCCTTCCTTTAGGGATCGAAAAACTGAAGGAAAACTTGTTTTTATATCTCAAAGGGATTAAAGTGAAGAGAAACTTTCCCTCATTCAAAAGGTCTAAAGTGAAAGGCAGTTTTTCCCCTTAAGAGGTCTAAACTGGAAGGAGACCCCTGCCCTCTAAGGAGACAAAAATGGAGGGAAAGTGTTCTTCTTCTTTCATGAATCAAAATTGAAAATAAACTTTTCTTCATTTTTTAGGGAGCAGAAGAGAAGGGAAACCTTTTCCACAAGTAAATACCCCACCCATTTCGACGAAAAAACAAAAACATTGAAATTGAACCGGGGATGAGGAGGTGGATTGAAAGCCCCCAAATAGTTTTTTATTTCTAATAGGCAGTACCTGGCTCATTCAATAGTGCCTACTGAATTGAATATAGAGTACCAGTCAAAATCAGAGAATAATTTATTCAAATATAATCCTTATAAATAGGAATTGCCACAGGATCTCAAAATTTGTTATGATCGTAGCTGTTGGTATTTACTTCGTGTGCAAAAAGGCTTTTACCGAAAGTGGTCACGAATAAAAAAAAAGATATCCAAGAAAAACCTTTATTTGAAAGAGAAATACATTCAGTGGACAAAATAAGAGGAAGAGTAACCAAAATCATTATCATGATTATTCTTCTTTAATTGAATATTTATGGATAAAAAAACTTGAAGCAATTAGTATTGAACATAGAAACCTTTATCACCAATAACTTCAGCACACCAACGAACAAGGGACATGACAAGTTTCTTGCATAAGTCTTCTGTTTTTTCTATATATCTTCTAGTTTACTCCATGAGTTAGTTACAGAGCTTAAGGTTTCGATCCCTAAGATTGTCTCATAATATTTTCCATAAGTTCTTGGTGGGATTTTAGTCAGGACTTTGTGCAAGCCATTTCATGATTTCAATGTTCTCCTCTTCAAAAAGATCTAACATTCGTTTAGCCGTGTGTCCAGCATTAAGATTGCTAGCTGGTTGGGAGATTCTGGTAGAGAAGAAATGACGTGTTGCATTGCTAAGTTTAGATACATATTGGCATTTATCGTCCCACCTATCCTCAACATTGGCTGAACATCTCCGGATAAAAACAACCCTTCTAAACTTGCCAGATTTTTTGACACACTAAGCGTGTCACCTGTACGACGCCAAGCAAAATGTCTGACGACAGATCCAACTAAATTGAATTTATTTTCATCACTGAAAATTCTCATCCTTTCAAGCAACGTATTCTTTTGAATACTCAAGTCTAGTCATTTTATTTTATTTTATTTTTTTTACTTGTGATAGGTTTAGTAGCTGGGGAATGGGCTTTCAATCTCAAATCGTTCAATAGACAGGACAATGAAAGTTTTTCGCTCATGAAGCATGTACCAACAGCTACGATTTCTATAGATTTAAAGATCCTGTGGCAATCACTATTAATAAGAACGCAGTTTTGATAAATGGTTCTCTTATTTTGATCGTAAGTATACGTATTTTTCATGTACAAAAAAAAAAACTCGGGGAAAAAAACAGTGTGTAATCTTTATATTTACGCTTTTGACTTGAATCAATTTTGGCTTCAGATTCTGCGTTTGATCCTAAAGGGAAAATCAAGAAATCATCATTTACAATCGGCAGTTTTCATGAAATTTGAATCTTACCATTTACATTTTCTTTACACGTGTATCAAATTACGAACAACAAAGACATTCATGTGGAGGACTACGCCCCGTCGCCAGTGGTCACTTCATACCAGATGCCCGCTATGCTCTCGTTGTGTATTTTTTAGATTCAATTGGGATCTTGGGTGTTGGCTCCAAGCGTCTTGAAAAATCAAAATAAATTATAGAAACAATCAGCACCAATTCTCCTCAAATACTAGGCAACTTCTGGAATAATAATCCTACGGATTGCCGTCGGTTGCTATACGCGACATTGAATGTTAACTGCTGCTTGTACGATGGTGTTTTGAGTTGATACTTCTAGTTAATCTTTGTCAGGACTTCAAGATAGTGGTTTGTTCGAAGTTGGGTATTCGCTATGGCTTCTTTTTCTCGACCATAGCCATCGCCCATCCGGTTTGCGTCCGTGGTATGAAGCGACCACTTGCAACGGGACGCAGTGCTACTTTTGGATGTTGTTCGTAATTCAATACCTTCAAGGCTTCCTCACGGCAGTAACCCTCTCCTCTGGGCGTTCGGATGCGACTGACTAGCCGGCAAAATCTCGTATATTCATGGGGATCCTTCGGGTAAGGTGTAGGATAGGGATGTCTAAGGGTTTTGTTTTCATTAAAATTATTCCATGTAGACAAAGAGGCGTGATCATGGGCTCAAGTCATACGGCAAACAATCAAACGTATTCTACACCCACTTTTATGTACGAAGGGGAACAGCCGATTCCACCAACCATTGGAAAAAGCTGATGATTTAATCCAAAGTGGAAAATTTCAGGTAATTCAGTTTTGTTAAAGGGTTTTGTTCCTATGTCGAAGGACATCAATTTAAAAGAGGCAAAATCTCCCAACTTCCTTATTACCCAACAATACCATTGTTCCAATTTTGTTCATGTCTGTTGTCGTTACATCCCCACATCATTTGTCCTAACACTCAATAACAATTCATTTCAAACTCATTTTAAACTACGTTTTTGTGACAGATTTAATTCTGAACTATCGTTGAAAATTCTGACGTATTTCCGTCTAAGTTCAACAGATCGCAATCTGTGATTTTAAAGGCTGGTAAAACCGACACTACGCGTGGTAACACACATAAAAAAAGCAATAACAAACTCGAATGTTCACAAAAACATACTGCTCGGAAAACATAGCCCGTGGCGTGCCATACTACTTTCGCTCACCGGTAAAGGATAGAGCCAATTCATATCATTTATGGGCATGTAGTATAGTTTCAATACACATCTTGACCCCAAATACTTTCGCTCTCCCAGCCTGGCCCTTCAGGTTCCGATGCGATACACCGTGTACCCCCCTTGTCGTAGGCCCTGCTGGTCACCACATTACCAGCTGTTAGAGATTTTAAATGTTTTGGCTCTCTTTGACTAGAATGGATTTCTGCCAAATTTTCTCGTTTCTTTATTTTCTCCTGAAAGAAGGTTATGTTTTTCAAACTCAGTCGCGTCATGCTTTAAATTCACGAATACCTGACATTTCTCAATCTCTGACTGCAAAATATTTTTCGAATTTTCGGATATATTCACCATCTTAATACATACAAATATCAGTATTTTTGGTTAACTGGAATCCAAAAAAGCGAGCAAGACCTTTGAATTGTGGTTGAGTTTTCGAGCGACAGATGGGGCGATGTGGTTGATTTTTTTGCATTCGTTGCATCGACAGTTTTGTTGTCCCGAAGGACGCAGCCATGATCCTCTGCAATTCCTGTAGCTCTGCTGTGATCGGTTGGAGTTTTTGCTGCTGATACGATCCACATGTGCGCTGGAGTCTTGTTGAAAGTTGGCCATATGTGAAGCCGTTAGCTGTGTCGTTTTCGCATATCGCAACAGGTCCTGTAAGGATGCTTTGGAATTGATCAGTCCCCATTTCCTGAGTTTATACGATCTACAGCCAGCAATTAGATGTGATTTAATCTCTGCTTCGTTCTCAAGGAAGCTACAGGTTTTTCAATCCAGTGTAAAAGTCATTTATGCCGTCCGATGTCTCCCGGAGCTGCCTGGAAACAAATGTCTGGTATTGTACGTTTTTATACGTTTTTTTTTTTTTTTTGGTGGAAATGATTTCTGAACTCTTTATCTAGTGCGTCGATGTGCGTCTCATTCTCTTCTGGTGCGAGTTCATCTGTTGGCAATGACTCCGCAATATCATTTGTAACCTCACCTCCGAATGTTAGTAGCATGGTTTTCTAACGTATTTATGGGTGCTAATTATATTAGCCCCCTAAAATATAAAATTACCAGAATTGATCTAAGAATATAAATCCTGGTAAGTAACGTGTTCACTGCTTTTGAGAAAAAAAATAAGGTTAGTACACAGTTTGGATTGTTAAGAAAACGCGGAAATGAGAACAAACAAAGAGTTTAACAACAGGTTTAATTCATGAGTGAATCAAAATAAATGAGGACTAGAGTTTCTGCCGACGAGTTTCTGTGAAGGGATCTGCCAGGATAAAAGATGTAGAGATAAGAAGAATGAAGGGAGAGGAATGTCACTAAGTAAATGTAAGATAGAGTCTATAGGATGACCGTCAGTTTGGTCATCCTAGTTGTAGCCACTACGATGTTATCTTAGGAAGTCCGACCTAACTACGATGAGAGTGCTTAACATAGATAGGAGGTGTTCTGGAGATGAAGATGTTATGATGCATGTGTAGAAAAGAAAGTGTGTATAAAAACTACACTAACTATCCTAACTAAAGAGAGAGAAAAGAAGAGAAGAGCTTACCTTGAGGCCGTCGGAACATAGAAGAGGGAGAGAGATTTACCACCACAGTTTGAATATCGTAAAGATAACAATCAGCTATTTGATTGGCTGTTCTGTGTGACGTCAAAAGGGGGACAAGAAATTTACCATTTCTACAGAGATGTAGGGGTTAGAAGAAGATCCTTTCCAAAGGGCAGATAACTCCGTATATGTACGATTTTCTTTAGCTGGATAAGGTGGGCACTACACGTATATTCCCTTATGTTAAAGCTTAGAATTTCTGTGCTCTGATAGTTTGTAAACGAACTGCTCTAGGCCACAAGGCCTGACAGTCAGAGTATATTTGACGTACGTCTCACATATTTGAGTCTAGGTTGCAAAAGGAACTGATGCTGGCTTTTAGGAGCCCAAATTTCTCTCGTGATAACAGCAGTGAATCTTCATATTTTGGAAACTTAATTTGCATTCGTGCATTTCTATTTTTAATGCTGCCAACATCTCTGTTCGTTATCAAAGAAGTAATCTTTGCTCATTTCAAAGATTTGGGTCAATTTCCTTTCTGAAGCTAGTTTTTTTTAGCTTGTTGTAGCCATCACAGTCATTCAAGTGTTCCAACTTATGGTCATCTCAAGGCTGGTCTTGTGTCTGGTCTTTTCCCACTGCAGGATCCCATAGGCACCAATCAGCCTTTCTGTATCCGCTTCTGTCTGTCTCCACCAGATCTCTGAAAGTTCTCTGATAAATTTTGTGATAGGATGGGCAATGGGATAGCGAAAAGGTGATTAAATTCAGTCGTGGGTCCATACACGATGAGTTAGTCATAATTGGAAGAAATATTTATACGCAGTAATCCATTTTGAATTTCAAAATGGCCACTCAATGCTCATTGAAACTCTGGCAATATTTTTCTCTTGAGGTGGATATTTTATCTTAGATATGATTTAATCAGGTTCCCAAGATTCTACCAAAAAATCCTTTTTACCCAACTTATGATTGAAAACTGAAGAATCAGTGTTTCAAAATGTCTTATTCAAGTTAGGTAAGTTTAAAACAATTAGCACATGCGCATTTATTAATACACAAGTGTAAATCTTTTGAAATTTAAAATTAGTCAAATTAAACATAATAAATGTGACCATTAGATAATTTTATTGGGTCACTTTTGAAATTCGAAATCATCGTTAATACAAGGGAAATGAGTCTAACCAGTTATCTGACAATCAAATCTACCCAGTAGCCATTAAAAAAAAATCTACCTACTTTTCACTTTTTTAAAATGGCCAATGAGAAAACGGTCAAAATAATGACACGATGCGTTATCGCAAAATCAGTCCCATTTTGTGTTTATTTGTAAGCAAGAAAACAAAATCTTGTGACAGTTTGAGATAACTGCACGAGCAAATATTTTCATTCTATCCAGTATAATTCAAACCACGAGAAAACACGTGCTTCATATGAAGGCTTTTCATGAGTTTAAGTGTCTAACATACACTTTTCAACAGTTTCAAAAATGTCTTGGTGATGATAACTTCCAGGTTCAATGTCATACTAACTTGCTTACACTCTAAATACATATCTTTTTTTTTTGTTGTGTAAAATAATCTTAAATTTTGAAACATGAATTCACAAAATTTAAAGTAAAAAACAAGAACTAAAAGTTCAATGAAATGTTTACTATAAAGTTTAAACACCACAGCTGAGAAAATCGATCCTAAAACAAGGTTTAAACGCCATTATTAACAGATGATGTGACCCTGAGTGGAAGATTTTTCTAGGAAAGAAGCATCTTATCAAAGACACCTTCCTACCAAGTTAAATGTAAATCTGATAGAAGACAGCTGAGAAAATCTATTTGAATCGATTCTAAAACATAAGGTTTGAACGACATAATTGCTAGATCACGAGTGGGCGATTTTCCTAGGTAAGGAGCGTCTTACCAAGGGACACCATTTTACCAACTTCAAAGTAAATCTGACTTGAAACAGGTGAGAAGCTACATGGAGACAGACTGACAGACGATCAGAGCCTCCTGTACGAGACGAGGGTGACTCTGAAAACAATATAATTGATTAATAATTAAACTTAGTAGTTGTTGTCCAGTTTTGAAGAGACAGAAGATGAACAATCAAGCCAAAACATCATGTGATAAAACTTTTCAGAGTTGTTGTGATCACATGACCTAGTCACATGACCGACTTTCATAGTCACATGACCTGTCCTGCTTATTTCTTCGTTTTTGTTAGTCATTCGCACAACAAAGATGTCTGCGCTTACATTGGATCTGAGCAGAAGAAATCGAGCTACGGAGACTACAATCCCGAATCAGAACATCAATGACGATGACATATTCGATGAAGATGTGTCGGATATGGATGTAGGCAAGAAGGAATGGTCGCAGATGAACTGGAAGTTAACACAGGTGAGAAACCAAGTTTAGGCGTATATGTACAAAAAAAAGTGAAGCTGTAAAAAGTACAAAAGTGGAACATTTCTTAAATATGAAAATTATTTTCTGTTTCCAAATTAATCGACAAACTCATTTAATCCCTTGGCTTCTTTCAGGAGTAAATACGAGATAGTACTTTTTGTTTTAATCCATTGAATCATGAAAATGATACTATTTGAAAAGAAAAAAGAAGTGACTGTGTTTGCGATGGTGATTGAAGAAAAGGGAGGATCGCACTTGAAAGTTTATTAGCAAGGAAGTTGTGTAAATAAAGTGCAGTGCGTTACTGTTGTGAGTTGGCTACACTATTGAGATGTAAAAATGCAACAAATCATTAAAAATCAATCTAGTTTGAGTAAAAAAAATTTGAAAAGTACTGATCATTACCAGCTCTAATCAAAGTCAAATAATCATGAAGTTGGGGTAATTACTCTATTTTTGTCCACTCCGAACGACAAGTTTTGTTTCCTAGGTCTGAACAAAAAATATCAATATAGGATTTATAAAAAAATATACTCATAAGTGTTTTTTTGTAGGCTTTAACTTAACGTTGTTTGTTCTCAAATTGAGTGAGAAAATCCACTAATCAAAGTGAAAAATTTGAAGTACTAGTTTCGTCACGCGGAATAAGAATAAAAAAATGCTAGAACATGGAATTTTCCCCTTGTTTTTCTCGACATTGATTTTAGAAATTGTAATAAACATGTATTTGTTATTCTAATTTTGAATAACTTCGTGCAAAGTATGCGATACATTTAGGTTGCATCCATAATGTGCACTTAATTCTAATGTGTTAGGTGCGTGTAACTATATTTTTAAAACTAATTTTTCTAAAAGATTTTAACTACGAATTTTTGCCCTGGTAATGTCAAAATTTCATCTGTTTGAACTGGTGAAATTTCAGGTAACTGTTCCTAATGTTGTTCATGTATAAAGTATTGTAACTGCAGAGAGAACAATAAATGAAATATGGTTGATAGTTTTGCCACTTACATATTTTTTAATCATTGATTTATGAGAAAATAGGTTTTAAAAGATCGTCTAAACTTGAGTTTAGGTAAAAAATTTACTCGCCTGCGTTACAGTCTATTAAACTTGTTTTTAAACCTTATGTAATTTTGTAAATTCTTGACTTGTGTTTTAAATACATTCTCATGTTTTCTTGCTGACGAACTACTCGTCCATTTTATGTTTTGTAAGTAATATTCCCAAACTTCAATCGTATTTATTTACTGTATAACAAAGGATCTTGGAACACTATCGAAGTCGTAAAAACAGATCATAATTCCTTTTAATTTAGTATACGTCAATCTACCTTTGTTCGTTGAAGAATACTGAATGAAACCTCAGTATAAGTGGTTTGTTATTAGCATCATTGAAGTAAATTTAAGATTATTATTTTTGATTTTCCAGTATATTGTTTTTAGTTTTTCACGCGTCATTTTTCTTTCTCGGTTTCTTACTAAAGTTCTGACAATTTTCTTTAAAGCGTTAGACTTGTTTTTCCAAACTCCAATTAAATTTCAATTATTTGCACATACTTTTTTGTCCCCCCCCTTTTGGTTTTAGACAAAACTGTACTATCATCTTAAAAAGAAAACCTAGCAATTATTTTCTAATCAAACTAGTTTTTTCTGTTACTATTAAATTAAATCTTGAAAATATATTTTTCATTTTTGAATACAAGCTTATCCTTCTCATTTTTGTACTCAAAATCTTTCAAAAATGTCTAATAAGCAGAAACACTTGAGTGCTATTCATTATTGTTGTTATTATTATTTATTATCCCATTGCATAAAATGATTCTTCGCGATAAAAAATGTCAGTTTTATGCTGATTGATTACGTAAGGTTTTCAGTAAAAGTTGGAAAAAATTCTTCGGTGTATGATTTACTTGAAAAATAGGTGTAGATTTTTCAGAAAAATCACCCGTGCCCCCACAACCAGTCTGTGTGTTGGGGTGGTGGGCACCACCGCCTCTCCCTTCTGCTGGTAGTTGTGAATGCCAAAGTTATGAATGTAATGCTAGGTTTCTGGTAGTGGTCGTTTTAGACAATCCTATTTTGGGTAGGTTCTTTCTCTCATCATGCCTTTTTGTTTCTTTGCTTTGACGATAAATCTTGAACGTGGGAAGATGAAAAATATTTACGTTATACATTTTTTATGACGTTGCTCTTAATTTGTACTGATTTAATTTTAGAAAGAAAAAACAAAAAAACACTCCGTGTTTACTGTGTTCATTTCGTCTCCAGCATTTTTCGAATGTCACATCACATACCGTGTGCTACCATTTTATTGACCCAACTTTAATTTGATTGATTAGTTTCTACACACTACACAAGAAGACTTGAAAAAAAAACCCCAAAACAAACAAACTCATCATTTTTGTATATAATTTTTTTGAACTTCCATTATGTTCTCTTTACCCTTTCTTTTTTCAACTAGTATTGACATTTTCAATTGTGATTTTCTGATGGGCTTGAAAACAAAAAGATAACGTCGAGAAGAAATCAAATAATTTAGGCTCTGTAAAGAATAAGTATGTAACTATTAAATGTCCCCTCCAATCACGCTTTTAGTTCTAAATCAGTATCCTTTAATGTTGCCCAGCATGTTTCCTCTCAGTAGCCATACCGACACCCTTACCTCACCCTTGTATATGCTTGAGAGAGGACATTCCATTCGTCATTGTCTCTCAGCATGAATATTCATTATTGGATTCTCCAAGTTTGTAACTTTGAGGACAATTGATATTGATTTAAAAAAACAAACAAACAACTCCTTCTTTTCTGTGGTCTGGTGGTGTTCGTCCACTTGTTTGTGTGTGCGAATCTCCTAATTGAGAAGAAAGATCCTTAGAATTGATGGCGAGAAAGAAGAAAATTTGTCTCCTTTTATTTCTTTTAGTTTAGGTAACCAATAAAGTTGTTGTGGCTGATATCTGTGACTTTTTGTTGGGGGGGGGGGGTTAAGATATCATCGTGAAGTTATCAAATTAGTAAAACATTTTGTTTTTGAAGTACTTTTCAGCATTTTCGGAATTGTAAAACAGACCGGGAGCTGAATGGGACGTAAATAAATAAAATGGCAATGTCAATAATACCATCCTTTTAGTTATTTTCTTGTTTGAAAAGTAATTCATCTCTTTGATTACGTTTCATTGCACTGCAACAAAATCTGAAGTTCTGAAAATCTCTTGGTGAATTCATTAGATAATCGGGATTTTGAATTGTATGAATTGAAATAACTTTAAAAGTAATTGGATTGTTAGTAAAAGCATAAGTCTATAAACGGCGTAAAGAAAAAAAAATTGACACTCCGAATTATTTCAAGTGTGATTCTTCCTTTCTTAACATTAAATTGAAAAATTTCTCAAATCTTATTTTCATTAATGTGTATATTTTAAGTCACAATTCTACCCCGTGCGCATTATTCCAGAGGAAGATCATTATCCCTACGTGAAATGTAATTTGAATTTATTACGACAGCATCTTAATTTTCAAATGGGACAACTGAATTTGGAAACGAATCGAACCGAAATCAGGTTTTTAAGCTATAAAGCTTGCCCTGATAATGCACTCTTTGATTATTTTTCTCTCCGTGTAGTTGTTGTAATGCCTGGCATGCATTTGCTGTAAAAAGAAGCAGCAGCCATAAGATGCTTGTTCCTCGGCGTGCATGACTGTTGGGTTGGGGTGTCTGTCCAATGCAAGAATTGAAATTGTTGACTCATCACAAACTTTTAAATTAGCCTCCCATCGATACATTAGACAATTGGCCTAGATTTGCTTGACTATTATTAGCCTTCCCCAACCCTTTTACAGACAATGATCCCCTCCCTTTATCACTCAACTATTATTTTTTACCCAAGGCCTCTCCATTTTTTTCCTCTTTTGTTTTCAGATGATCAATACAGTATTATGTGAGATGATCTTCATTATTAGTATTTCCTGGGAAATTTGTTCCATTTGGAAAAAAAAAAGTATTTCATGATAATAATAATGATAATAATAACTAGTTATCTTACATTAAAAAATAAACAAATGTGGAAAGATTATTGAAAAATATTTGCCTCTATTCTAGATCAATCAATAATTGTAAATGGTGTTCTATCCTGCAGAAATGTCAAAATTTTTGGAAAAAATGTAATTGTTCAAATAACTCTTTTACATACACGCCAGTTGTCTTTGTTAATTAACCGATGCTGGTATGGTAGAATGAGTGAATTAAGTTAGTAGAAGAATTTTAGAAACTTGCTGGGCTACCTTGCGTTGCCTTCAAGGATGGGGGTTGAACTCCAAATCTAACACTGAAAAGAAAATGATATTTAATAGATTTCATGAAATTGATCAAGGTTCAGTACATACCCGTGCAGGACATGCCTGTGTATCCTCTTCTAAAACCTTGAAAAAGTAATTTTTCTTAAAACTGAGAATTCATGTGCTCACTCTTGGCATTAGTTTGCAAGTCAAAGTGGACTTTAAAATGGCAACAATTTTTAATTGTTTCATTGTCAGATTAGGGTTAGAGGTAGGGTTTTTTGCTAAAAAAAAGATTCATTGTCAGATTAGGGTTGGATTCCTTGAAATAACACTGGCATAAGTACTGGGAGAAAAAATTCACATAAATTGAAAGCACATGAAATTGAGAGAGAAAAGATTCGAAGGAAAAATTGAAACTTTCTCCCATCAGATTTTGTACTTGGTCTGCTGATTGTATTTACTTTACTTAAAAACACTTTAGTATTGTTGCTTTCACTGATTTCTTCAGCAATAACATTTTTTTATCCTAAAAATCTCTGCTGTAGATGAATTGAAACCTGATTTTGAATATGCCTTTGTTTTCCTCCTGTGATGCATAGGGTCCAGTTAAGCATTATAGCCACATAGAACCCCCTACTCTCGAAGACCTGAAAAAAATATTTTCCTCCAAAAAACTGACAAATTTCCGCAAGGTTTGAAAGTCGAATAGATTAAAAGTGTATTTTTTTTCCACTAGTTGATAAACAAATGACAGTGCCAGACATGCCTTTTCAACATGTTATTAAAAAAAATAGGTACTTCCCTGTATGAATCATATCACTTAATGGATGAATGCAGCCTCTCTCAAGATAAAACAGTAATTATATTATTTATTCCGGGTGTAGAAAATGTTCAAACTGTCAATGGCGTAATTCTTAATGGTGACTGCATGTTTTTTAACTGGGGGGGGAATCTTTGGGCCTCTCTGAACAAAACTTCCAACTTGGAAATGCATGTTAATGTTTTCTGCCACTGTTATAGATTAATTTCACACTATTAGTGCTTGTTGTTAGTAGATGTGATTTCTGGCTTAGAATTAATGTTATATCCGAGAGGTATGAAAATATTTTTGTGTTGACAGCATTGAGGAATACAAAGTTCATTATCATATATGATGTATCAGCAACAAATATCAGGGACAGAGCTTGACTAGGCCCGAGCTTAGAGGAATCCCGCTTAGCACAGGGATCGAGGTTAAAAAAATCTCCATCGACTCTGCTATGTCAATACTCTCCGTTGACATAGAGCATAATTTCTCAATTCTTTAAAAGTTTTATTAATGCCAAATATAACATTACTTTTGATTAGTCCATTAGTAACTATTGCAGTTATATAAGGTAAAGATGATTGATCATTTTATACAGGTGTCCCCTGATATAATGTTGTTTGTGGCAGATGGTTACCAATATCATCACCCACTCATCCTGAAAACTGCATATAAAAACAGACTTTCCCATTGAATAAGAAGCTTGATATTTCAGTCAGAGCACTATTTCACTACACCGCAAACCCATCTGATGACTGCTGACACAACTCCAACCTCACTTATCCACACTAAGGGATTTCTTAGATGTATACTAGTTAACCAACCGTGCGAAAATCAAATGATTCAAATAAAAAACATTTCAGTAGCTGATGAACTTTCGAAATTTCAATGCTACTTGTTTTTTTACAGTTTATACTCACTATTGTGCTACCCGTTTCCTTCAGACCACTGATGAGACAGGAAACTGGGCCATCGTGGTACATCAGGGAAGTATGAGAAGCATTGCAAGGAAAGGGAAGACCTTTATATATAGCAATTGTGAACTAGGAAAAAAACAAATAAACATGAAAGCATGCCTTTATTTGTTCAAATTTCACTTAGTTTTTAAATGATCAACAATGTTTGCTAACTCTTGAATATAACCCATACCCACTCAGTAGTCATTGCAGCTTGGTTATAAGGCTTTCTAACAAGATGCCTGTAGTAAACTTTTATACATCCATTATAATTCTAAAGCTCATGAAGGTTTTCAGTTGCTGTAATATTTTTCTTCCACTATCTGAGAATGCTGTCAAGTCCTTAACTTCATAGTCTGCTCCAGCCATTAATTTTCTTGAAAAATTTGAAATTGTAGGTAATAGATTTCAAAATTTATTAACTTTTTCCGCAGCCATTAAAAGCTTTCAAAATCTACATTGGCTAATGTTTTTATACACGGACAATTTTGATTTTGAAACAAACAAAATTCCTATTCATGTCTCCTGTCTCAGGGATATTTTATGGTAACTTTTATTCAGACATGATATTTTGTAGTAGTTTGACTGTTGAGCAAGTGAGGAAATGAAATGCATTTTTTAAAATATTTTTTCAAATTTTCGTTGCTTATAAAATTTTATATATTTACATGTTGGATAACAACAAACGTTATTCGGTAAAGAATGTGAGTGCTAATGAACAATTGAACTGAACTGTACAATTGATTGAATGAAGTTTTGAAATGCATCCACCAATTTCTTTTATGGTTATTTCAATACTAATGTAACCATAGAGAAAACAATAAAAATATGTTTAATTTGAAGAACAGGTAAATAACTTCTTTTGGTTAACACTGGCATAAGTTTTAAATATATATCTTCTCCTGTAAAAGTTATTTGTGTAACCAATATAAACCAGATAAGGTGAGAATTTACAATAAAATTTTAGCCCAAAACACGCTCATTTGAAAATTTTTGCCTTTGAAGATGCACCATATTTTGGTTACCATTTGCGAATGAGTTTAAACGAAAATTTTTTCCTCTCGGTCTGTTAGCAAGTTGGATGTTTGTAATGTGTGGACTACAAGTACTCAATTTGCACTGAGAAAATCTTGTTCCTTTTCTCCTTGTTTGTTTTTAAATTTTTTTCTTTTTATTTCAACTTTAATTTTGCTGACTTTTGTCGGCATAGAATGGCCAGTTTATACTGAATGAGAAATTTTCATAAGTTTTTGTCATTTCATCAGTTTATGGAAATATTTTAAAAAGTCAATTTGGCGACAGGTACTCATGTTTTCAGCTATTTAAACCAAAGCAAAGCTACTGTTCTATTGCCTTATCAAATTATGAATGGTTGTGCATTTAAGGTAGCAGCAAATTATCACCTTTTGACTGTTAGTAAAAATTCAAGTTCTAATGTTTTTATGAATTTCTATTTGAAAATAGAGGACCTCTTTTTATAACGTACACCACGCTGGCTCTTTAGCAGCTTAATGATATTGATTTGGTCGTTGGGCCCTGACATGCAGTGAAGTTTAGCCGAAAAGTATTTCTTCAAAGTTATGAAAATGTATCCTATCTATCTTATGATTTCCAATGTTGGAAACAACCCACCTGCAGGAAATCTGTAATTGTACCAACAGTGACTCTCTGATTAATGATTGTAATCAGGAACCAAACAGTTTAAAAAAAAAAAGAAGATTTTTTTCACCATTAGAGGTCATCACCTCATACATGTCCATCCTTGGGTCAAGTTACCCATTTACACTATTTTAGCATCTTGAGAGGTGCAACTGTTCAGAAGTTATTGGGGGGGAAAAAAAAAAAAGTTAAGAAAAAAATTTTTTTTTTTTGTCTTTATAGTATTGGAGAACTGAGCAAAGAAAAGCTGTACTGGTAGGCTTTGAATTGATTGCCTCATAAAGCCAATTTTCATCATAATAGAATTTGTCAGAGCTAAGAGAGGCTGATTGACTCCTGCATATGCAGTGTATGAAAGCAATGATGGTGTAACTCTTTGCTGCAAGCACTTAGACTATGCCAGAGAACTCTTTCTATACCTGAGGACAATTGAGAGGATACCACCAAGAATACCTGTTCATTTCGTGGATAGAAAGCATGTCATGTGGCATATTGAGGGCATTTGGTACAGCACCTCCAGTGATATGTTTCAAGAATCTACCTGCATAAGATGTGGGCCTGGTCAGTGTGATATTGTTGGAGTGACACTTGAACAAGAAACCCAGAAAACAAGGGCTTTCAGTCATCTTTATCAACAAATGATGTTAGATTCTGGAAGATTCACCCGGAGGAGTCAGTTGCATGTATGGAGAGAGAGATAAGAAAGAAAGACTGAATCATAAAGAAAATAGCCATGTGAATCCACCCTCTCAACCTGGATGTACATGAAATTAGTTTATTATTGTCTATGGTTCTCTTGCTCAGCTTTCAGTGAATGTTGATAAAGGAATAAGCATTGCTGAGGAGCAGGTTACTGAATTTGAAGTGTTGTTGCATCAGGAATGCTTGAATACTATTGGGATGAAGTTGTGCATGACACAGAACTGATCCTCTCGCATGTTATGGGATTAGGGGCCTCCTTTAGGAATGGATTTCAAAGATGTTCTCTCTTATGAGCTGATACCCATCCTGAAAACTGTGTTTGATGATTCTTGGGAAATGAAGACCTGCAAGTCCAAAGCAGATTTCAAGAAGATAACAAACTTGTCTGAAGACTGCTGACCAGATGTACTACTATTCTGGATGGCTGTGCTGTCCTATAGAATCGTCAAACCAACCAAGCTCTTGTGGCTGATTATGTGGCATCTTTCAAACAGTATTTGCTGTGAAGATTGAGAATTTATCTTGTGTTTGGGAAATATATTGAGTTTAGCACAAAGCTTGCAAGGCTAAAAAGTCTGGTGGCTGCAGATGTTCCAACTGTCTTCTTGCCCTTGTGACTGGTCAGGGCCCTACCTGTGTCGATATATTATCAGCAGGTTGTATCACTATATTGAGATATAATCTTCAGACCATCCATGAGAATGCAGGCATGTTCTGTGATGGTCAAGAGAATTTTCTCTAACTATAAACAAACAATATTAGGGGGAAGAAGTTGATGAATAACTTGATCTGTGAGCTGCGATTTCAATATAAACACAGATATATTGAGTAAGTTAGACTAAAATTACCCAAACTCCGTAAAGAAAAGTTTCCATGTTAGTACTTTGTGAATATTATGAATCATAAAAGCATAGAGTATGTAATGATGTCTCTATATACGATTAATTTTCATTTGGCAGATGTTTATTACTTCTACCTTCTAATCAATGCTAATCTGGAGTGACAATAAACTTGATTTGACTTCTTATTTTGATTGCTGATATTCTGAATGTCTTTTTGAAAGCCTGTATCAAAACTTATTTCGAGGTATTGAAATATCAAGATTGCCATTGAAATGAAATTTGTTTATAATGCCAAAAATCAATGTATTATTAAGTACATACTAGATGGGATATCTAGCATTGTCAGAGGGTAGAAAGAAATCTGTACTGAAAGGCTATGTAGTAAATTCTAATGCAGCACTTCTCAAAGTAGGGATCATAACCGTTCACATATTTTGAAAATGCCAAAATTGACCTTTAGAGGTCAACACCATCCATCATATGTTCATTCTGGGGTGACTTTCTGTGAACACCAATTTGCAGCCTTTAGGTTGCAGCCATCTGCTAGATTTGAAAATGCAGAACTTATCCTGGCCAAGTCGAAATTGACCTCATCTCAAATTGACCTTTAAAGGTCACCAGAGGTCAATGCTAAGTTCATCCTTGGTTTGAGTTACCGCTATAGAAGTGGAAAGGGAACAACCATTCAGGAGTATATTGAAAAATGTAAACAAACATTTGTTGTTTTTCTAGTATTGGATCATGACCCTTATTCTGATTAAAGGTTCTGCTCATAGGAATGTGTTATAGAGCTATAGAATGAACTAAAACTACCTTTGAAATAACTTTTTACCCAAAGCAAACCCCACCTCCAATTTTAGAGTGCTGTATTGTATAAGTTCACATATATATCACCAAACTCCTGCTACAACCCATAATGAGATTCTATGCAGAACTGACTGTAGAAATTTCATGAGGTGTTGTCACAATTTAACAGTAGATCACAGCAAACAGATGTATTTTTTACTATTTTAGTCCACTTGAGGTTTGGAAAAATTTTAATTTTTCAGTTTATAAATAAACATTCCTTTTCTACTTTGACATTCTCTGCTTTAACTTATTGCTTCAACTTGAGTGTTTTACCATGCCCTGGTTTTAGAAAGGAATATAAAGCTAGCACTTAACTTAAATTGAACCCTCCATGGAAAATTTTGGGTGGGTTGGGGGCCAATTTAAAGAAAAAAAAAACAAAACAACAAAATAATTTCATTGCTCACCAAAGAAAATATGCATGCAGAATTCAAAAGGTTAGAACTGAAGTAAGTCCAGGTACGTTTATAAATAAATATATTTGTAATAGTCAGAACACATGAATAATTTGAACCCAGCAAAATTGTTTTGAACTGGTTTGTTGTGGGTATTGATTCATACCAACTAAAACAATTACATGTACAACAGATGAGATATATGTGGAAAGTTGTTTTTTCACAAACTTCAGGTGACTGTCTTTTGGTAGTATGTTTTTTTTTATTTAGAAAGAAACAAGTGAAGAGAAATTTAGGTAGTTTACTTGAGGGTAAGCGGGGAGAAAGGAAGTTGGTTAGCTAAATAAGAGGATAGACAGAGGGGACAGAAACAAAGTTAGGTAGTTTACTGAAGGGATAGGAAAATTTTGGCATATGAATCTTGTTCATGTTTGTATGATCATAGATTGGCTACAAATATTGTAAAGGAGACAATGAGAAGATACAGGCATAGGTTGAGTGGAATACAAAAGCATAAAATGATATTTAGGCTTAGTTTATGTTAAGGTGTCAGTCACTGAGGAATTTCCCCATGGGTTCAGCTAGTGTATATAAATGTTAGAATCCATAGATAACCTAAACCCAGCAAAAGTGTTTAAACTGGTCTGTTATGGGTAGTGGTGATCAATAATATGTAAAAAGGTGTTTTCTTGACTATTGTCAATTGAAATACCTGAAACTAGCAACCATGTAAATTTCATTGATAATCTCTTTAAGATTGTAGAAAATCTTTACCTGGAAATTATTTGATAAACAATATAAATTGTGGATGAACTTATGTTTACTCTTTAAAAAAAAAAGCTGTATAAACATGAGATAGTTCACATTTGAAAAAAATTGGCCTTTACTTTTTAATAAAAGGTGTATCAATATTGAAAGCTTTCAAAATTATCAAATGGGATGGTTAATGATTTTTTTTATTTATGGCAATTTTTTTTTTCTTAATTAAATGAATAAATTAGAATGAAAGAAATATTACTTTTTTCTCTTCAATGCATATATATCTTTAATTCAAAAGTAATGTTAAGATAAAGTGATCATTGAAATTATTTAATGGTCACTTATATAAATGTTCATTTTCAAACTTTTTTTATACACAGATTATTCAAATCTTTGAATTATTCAAATAAGTTACTTTTTAATACGTGCATCGATATGAATATATATGTAATAATGATTTCAAAGCTGAAAAAGAAGGTTCCTATAGAAAGCAAAAGCCAATAGTTTAAAATACTGGAAATGGCATGGGTCCCTTCACTGGTAAATAGCCAAAAATGTTCATACATGTATTCAAATATATGAATAATTTTTCAGTAAAGGGACCCATGCCATTTTCAGTTAATAATATAATATAATTCAAAATTAGCCAAAAAGGATTAAACAATAAAAAGGAATTTAAATACTTCCATTGGTAACTTTTTAAATTCAAATGTAACTTTTATAAAAATATGCATGAAGAAAATTCTGATTTATTCATTTAATTAAAAAATCTTAATATCAGAAAGATTATTACAACAAAATCTACATGGTTACTAGTTTTGGGCATTTTCATTGATTTATGTCATTATCAGTGGTCTTGAACTTCCGAAGCCGGAGGGGAGGAAAAAACCCTTGTCTCTTTCCTATATCTTCTCGTTCTCTCGCGTCTTCCGCTGTACGAACATGGATTAGTCTCAAATGCAAAGATCCCCCCCCCAGGTAACTACCCCATTATCTTTCCTCTCCCTTCCTATCCTCTTATTAAACTGCTTAACTCCTTTTTTCCCTAGTCTCTCCTCCTACCTCATCAGTAAACTGCTTAACACTCTTTTCTCCTTTCTTTCTACTCTTTTATCAAGCTAATTGACCACTAGCTTTTTGTAGTAAAATGATAATCTCAATGAAATAAGTATTTTGGTTCATTTTATCTATTGTAACAAATATAATACATATTCATGAAAATTACTCTTTCTTGAACCAGATTTTTTTTATAAACTCATAATTGTGTAACATGAATTGTAAAAGATGAATGAAGAGAATCCATTTCCCCAAGTAGTTTTGATGCCCTTTGTCTGCATAAAATTTCCACGTTCAAAAATTCTCTCTCTGACTGGTCCCTCCTTCATCCAATTAGTGTGTAATGGTGATATGCGAAGACAAGTCGAATAATAGTATGATAATTTCTAAGACCTTTTAAAGGGAATAATAGAGAAGCCACTATCAGAAGGTTCTCGTTATATTGTAAAATTTTATCAAAAAGTTACCTGCTATATATCCATAATTGCATTATTGAAAAAAAAAAAAGCAAGATCAGATTAGAAATTTCGATTATCTTATAATTTTCAAAATGCCATCTGGGTACGTAAGAATTTCCTTGTATAAGAATAAATATTTTTTGATGTGAATGAAATTTAAGGAAAAAAAAAAACCTATTTTACTTTTTTGTTTTTTCCTTTGAATGTAATAAGAAAATTAGTTTTACAGCCTTATTTTTGGTGTGAAAATACCAAATGAATGACTTTTAATTTAATTAACTAACTATGAATACTCCCTTATCAATGAATTGTCTAGAAAGTCTACAGAAACGTTGTTAATCAGATGAGCCACTAACTTTCATAGCACTTAATTGAAGGGCTTACAGACTTTATCACGTCATAAATATAGCAACCACTGGAGGTAAGGAAAAATTTTTTTTGCCCAATGTTTGTATATCCATTTTGTGAGAAACAAATGAAGTAGCAGAGATTTAGAAAATGAGCCACAACCTGCTATAATCATTGTGGGAGTAGAGTGATACAGTGGTGTTTGAGAAGGCAGAGTACATGTTATTTCTTTTTGTTGTGTAATTAGTACTTCACAGTGTTACTTCTATTATTGTTTGTCTTTCTGTGTCTGTATGAGTCATACATGCACCAAGTTTTTTTTATATAACACCCAACTCTGAGGTGGAGCTCAATTTAGGATGAGATGTTATTTCTAGTCAGCCTGACAAAAATGTTAAAATGCTAAAAAAAAAAATTGGTTTATCTGAGTAATTTTGGTAGCTTTTAACATATTTCTCAACAATAAAGATGCTAATGGAACATTTCCCTTTGAGTTGTGAGGAAATAATGATAATCTAAGGGTAATACATGCATGTACCTATACATGTTGAGAGCACTTACCATAATACAATGTTAACATTTTATTTTTATTACTCAAAGTATTTTATTAGTTTTGACAACTATTTACCCTCATCTTAATTTTTAGGTGTTTATATTGTAACTGAATGTGGGCCATGACTCTACAGCAGTGAGCAAACAGGG
Source organism: Thysanoteuthis rhombus (assembly GCA_963457665.1). NCBI lineage: Eukaryota > Metazoa > Mollusca > Cephalopoda > Oegopsida > Thysanoteuthidae > Thysanoteuthis > Thysanoteuthis major. The sequence goes on along the minus strand of CAUOPZ010000566.1, from coordinate 8,900 downwards.
CAGGTTGGAAATAAAAGTAATCTGTTGAGATTCAAATTTGTGTTCTTGCCAGAAAAGCTTGCCCAGCTGCTTTATCAATTAGCCACAGGAAGATCATGGCCAGCAGAAGTCCAATCTTACCTTTTCATACGCTTTTTTTTACTCTGAATATCTGTGCTGTGGTTGTTTTTATTTTTGAATTACTAGTATTATTGAAGGGTTGCTTACTGCTGTAGAATGAAGGTCTGATTTGACTTGTGATAAAAACAACTCAAATTCAAGATGAAGGTGGTTAACTCGTTTTGCAAACAATTGCTTACAACACAATTATCTCAATCTTAATGGGTGCTCTATGAATTTGGCCATATTTGGCAAACATCTGCTTATATTTGATAAAATACACACGTATACATGCATGTATATTTTATATAAGTATTGATATAAATATCTTTAATTTATACTCGCAGAAACTTACCCTATCTGGCGGTTTCTGGCTAGTATGTATATGTTTGTGTCTGTGTATGTATATATATATATATATATATATAATCCTGAACTAAAAGGGTTCTGTTTAGCATTACTGTTATGTTTTAAAAAGACCCCTCCTCCTTGAAAACATTCACTTAGGTCCATTGAATATGCATGCCAGATTTGTGCCCATGTTTAAGGAGCGACACAGTGACAAACAAGGCCAGTTGTCTTTTATATTTATCTCGCTAAAGAAAACCAGTAAATCATTCATCCTTTGGAACATGGACAAAGTAATCCGAACGTTTGAATTAGCAGTTGGAGGAGACCTCAAAAACTACATTAATAACCAAAATAGTCCACACTGGCCATATGAAAACCTTACCACCAAACAAAGAGAATCCTTCAATTAACATACAGATACTAATGACTTAATCATTACCCAAGCAATGGATTTTGGATCTTTTTACTTTAATATTCAATGTGACAAATAAATTCTAGCCCTAAAAGAACCTAAAATGGAGACTATAACAACTCTTATGCACCATATACTCTGTCTAAATAACTTCAACTTTGATGATGGACAATTCCTCTGAATTGAAGGTTGTGCTATGAGCACAGTTGTAGCACAGAAAATTTGAGGGAACTCACGTTTACCCCAAAATTAATAATGACTGCTTGGTCTACGTTAGATACATCTTTGGCATTTTCTTCATATATACCGGAAAAGCCATGCTAGACAAGTTCCTAATACGCTTAAATTCATAACACAACTCCATTGAATTTGATTATGAAAAATCAGCAGAATCTATAGCCACCTTAGATACCCTAATGTACTTAGATAAGACACCCATAATTACCCTACACTCCGAATCTGCTCAACCCAAACATCTTAAGGAAAATTTACCTTATTCATGGGTACTGAGAATTAGAAGAATCAACTCTGAAGATAA